>CATIWJ010047011.1:0-11646 GCA_949640765.1 Croton laevigatus | reverse complement strand
ATTTTATTCATATTTTTACCATATTAACATTTTATTTTTACCTGGGTTAAAAATTTTAAATTTAGTATTTTAATTAAATCATCGAGATCAAAATACAGGTGCGTCCACCTATACCCGTCTCAAAGAATTAAATTATTTGGTTTTATGTCGGTTACTGCAGATCCCAACATAAGATTGTTTAATTTATTTCTTTTATATATATTTCTCTAATTTCAGTATTTTATACAGTTTTATTTTTTTTATTTAGGGTATTTGTATACTCTATAATTTTCATTTCTTCCAAACCATTTTTCACTTAGTTTTTATACTATATTTTATTTATTTAATTATTCTTAACTTTTTCTTGTAGAAATTTTTATTTCCTCCTTTAATTAATTTAATATTTTTATAATATCTTGGTTGTATTTATTTTATCTTAATTGCTTCACTTATCTTATCTTGTTTAACTTCGTTACTTACTTTATTTTATTATTAAACTATTTGATTTGCAGGACACAAATCAAATTATATCGACTGAATGTAGCATCCTTTAATCCGACTATTTCTAGCCGAACCAAGTTGTGCCACATTACATATTACATGGTATACAGATCATATTCTAAATCTAATTACAAAATATGGGTACATTTTTTTTTCTTCTATTCTAGCTCTGTTTGTGCTGACTTCATCTTCACAGTATATGCCAATCTAAGTTCTTCGGGCCCTGATGTTATTTGACAGTTTCTATTTCTTTCACATATTTCAGAGACCTACAAGTTCAGAATTAACCAAACTTGTTGAGCGATTACGCTCAATGGATACTTTAACTAATGAAAAGCATAAATAATTTAAATGCACATGCAATAAATTAAAATACATAATTTAAAAATTAAACAACACTTAATAAAATATTCATCAAATAAACATTGCTCTTTAAATAAATAAAATTGAGTTATCTAAAAATCTTACTTGACTTTCTTGATTAGCTTGATTTTGCTCTATTAGATATTTATACGAACCTACTTTAAAATAAACTCACTAATTGGCTATGTGTCCAAATAACTACATTGTTTCTTTTGGATAACTCACCAAATGGCGGACACCAAATGGTTACATTGCTCACCAATCAAATGGCTACATTAATCGGTCGTCACCGCAATTAATCACAACGGTCGTCACCATAACAAATCAATGGCCATATTTCAAAAACTCAGGATATGATCGATCATGCCCTACATTAACTCGGTTCAACTAAATCCTAGTAGAGTTTAAAATATTTTTCACATGATTTTCAATTTTCCAAAATCAATTATTTGATCATGAAATTCAAAACATAGTCATTCCGAAATTAACACATTCCAAATACAATATTTTTCATCATGAAACTCACAACCAAAATCAACATATTCACCATAATTATATTTTTCAGTTCTTAAAAATAATCATTCAAAAATATATTCTTAATTTTGTTGGTAATGCTTTTATTATAAAATCTTTATTACAACTTAATTTACTTCGATAAAAAATATACTTATCTACTTATTTTCATGACAAAAGTATTTTTAACAATTTTACTTAATACTTTTAACTAATATTTTTCTCAAAATCATATATTAAAAATAATATTTTCTTATTCTTTAAATCTTTCTTATAAATCTTTTTCATAAAACATTACCTAAACTATTTTAGGTACCTTAATTTTCCCTAAAATAATCTTAGATTTCTTTTTAAAATTACTTAATCTTAATATTACTTTCACTGATACTTTGAAAGTAACTTGATTTATTAAAAATATTTAAATGATAACTTATAATACTTGTTTAAAAACTCAATTCATATATATTTTATATATAATTATATTTACTTATTTTTACTTCAAAAATAATCATCTTATTAAATTATATCTTTTAATGAATAATATTGAATACTTAAAAATTCTGTTAGTTTTTCTATATTATTATTTTTATTATTTTTGTCATAAACCATATGGGTGGTTTCAATTATTTAGTAAAAATCTAATTTATTTACTTTTCATTAAATAATAACTTAAAAGTAAAAATCATAAGAATCATAAATAAATTAAATCATAAAATTAATCAGAAACAATAACTTCAAAATAAATAATGCAAAATACTTAAAACCATGCATAAAATAAATTTTAAAGCTCTTTTAGTTAAAGTATAAAACATCGGTCTCCTTAAATTTTTGAGTCCTTATTCTTTATATCCTCGGACTGTCATTTGTCCTATAATGTCCATATTTTAAAGTCATAAGGTATTGTCCATGTATCAAGGTCATAAGATATTGCACATGTATTGGTATTCAATTTCCATTTTGTTTACTTAATTATTACTTGAATTTTTGATTAATTAATTGTCTAATTGTCCAAATAAATATTTAATAAACGACATTCAATAAATTTTTGTCAAATAATTAAATTAAACTCATTCTATAATTATTTTAGACTTAATCTTGTTGCCCTTATATTTTGATTAAACTATTATAATATTTAATTTCAATGACAAATTAAATTACCCACCAAATAAGTCATAAAATATTTATTTAATAATATTTTTCCCAATTTGACAGTTTATAATAATTATTTTATCAATATTAAATTTAATCTTAGCCTTTAATTAATTTATTAACACCCTAAAATTATTTAATTTTAAAAATAAACTCAATTTATTAAATTAATATATGTTTGGGTGTAATTGAAAAGCTAAAATAAGTTTTAGGCCAATTACCTAATTAATTATGGGGCGGAGGGACCAGAATGAAAACGGTAGAAATATTCCGAGGTCGCCGCGTGATTTTTAAAAAGCTGGCACACTGATCTGAAATTTGCCAACCAAAACGACGGCGTTTTGGACACTGCCCCCCCCCTCCCGATCGACTCTTGAATCGACTCAAGCTAACCGGACCCAAAACTAAATCAAACAGTCGTCCTCCTTACCTGTTTCTCTAATAAACGGATGTCACAACCCATTTTCTGGATCTGACTGTCGTTAGCATTTCTGGCGATGATCGTCGGCTAGATGGACACCGATCGCCTCCTTTCTTCACTGCCGGTCGATATACTACCTCAGATCTGACAGAAATAGACTAGAAATTGAAGAAACAAGGTTTGAAGTTTCTTGCATCTTTTTTTCTTCGATTAGTGGGTAAATTGGTCGGGAAACACTCCTTCAGCCGCCAAACACTGCGTTTCTCATGTCTATCTTGCTCACTAGAACCTCAGGAGTTGACTGGTGGTCTTAGTTTCTGAATTTACTGTAGGATAGTAATAATGATGTATGGAATTTTTTTCTCTGCTCTTTGTAAGTTTTCAGAGCAATTTTCTGCTCTCCATATCCCGCCCCTTTCTTCCTTAATTTTCTCTTTAAAATCCAACTTATATAATTTCCTTTGTCCCATTTCAATAATTCTACCGACAAAACAAATTTCAAATCTTTCCCCCTCTAATTTTTGTTCACTTAAATTTTTTTTGTCATTTTTTTTCTCTTGTCTTCTTCTTTTATTATTTATTTATTTAATTATTAAAAATATCTTTTAATTTAAAAAGACCAAAACACCCTTCACTATTTCGACAATTTACGTCTATTTAAAATTGATTGAAATGCCCTTGACTATTCTTCCAAATTACATCAAATTTTTATTGAGGTAAATTTTGATTTACGGTCTCACCGCATTTTACCGGTGTCAATAAAAAATAGAAAATTACCTCTGTAATGAAACCTTATCAAATTTATATTCAAATCGTTCGTCTCGAAGTCTAGATTTCAAATTTCAATATTTTAGAACCTAATCTCACATCTCGAGGGTCAAAATGACCAATATACCTTCAAAGTCGAAAAATACTCAATTATACTTAAAACGACCGTCTTTTCAACTAAATTATTGTTTAGACATTTAAATTATTAAACTATCTTAAAATAATCCATGTCTTAAATTTTTACCAAAAATAATTATTATTTAGCTTAATAAAATTGATAAATTAAAATTTAGTCCCTAATTAAGTTTTTTGGCTGTGACATTCCCGACCTTCGGGAGCCGGGATATAAAGAAACTAGCTCCTAGAGGTTTGAACTGCCAAGAGGTGTATTTAACCAAGACAGAGGGCTCTACCCTAGGGTTATGTTTCGCTTGTTCTACGAAAACCTCGTGGATGGGCAACCTCTCCTGGAGAGTAAGTAAATAAAGGTAAAGCAATGTTGAGAAAATTGAAATAAAGTTGCTAATATATTTACGTTTCATGTGCAGATATGAATCATAATATGTTAAAAGGATGTAGCAGATAAGCTGAATAGCACTCTGCCAGGTGGTGCTCAATCCACGAGGAAAGAAAACAGCAACCTCTCAGTAAAAAGACTGAGAAAAGAGGCCAAAATAAAGAGAGAAGTAGAAAAAGCGACCTTTAAGAGCGGCCGCCCAAAGAAACAAAATGCATGGTAAGAAACGACAACATAGTGAGGTCGCATAAAAGGATGGCCAAAGTGGGGCACATGAACCAGCTTTGGCACGTGAAGAGTGTTTAGGAAAAAGGTAGGCCCTTGCCCAAGAAAACGTTGAAGGTTCCTCAGGGTTAGAGGTTGTGCTTGGGGGGGACAACAATACTTGTGACTCCAAGAAGGTAACCTAGTGGGGATAAGAGAAGTGCAGGACCTAATGGCACGAAGATAGTAGAAAAAGATGGCAAATGTTACGACCAGGACGCCCCAGCATTTAGTGCCCAATATGTGACCATTCCTAGAAATTTTAACACCTTCCTCTGTTTGTTGTATGGAAAGGAGGGTGCCATACCGCTGAATCCTAAAGTCCACTAACGTGTGGCAAAAGAGATAGCATTTTTGAAGGATCGAGATTCGATGAGGCCAGCACGTACTAGCAAAACCATTGGCCACCTAGTTAAGAACAGTCTGATGGTAATTTTCTTTCTTATTTATGACAGTGGTGGCTATTTATAGTGATGTTGGATCATTGTTATGTCCACAGTTGGAAGTATGGGCCACAGTTTAGGTCGATGCCATACGAAAAGCTTCGGTGGTGCCACTTGGGTAGTACGTAACCCTTATAGTCATAAGGACAGGCCTAGACACAGCCCAGGCCCACGATAGGTTGATGGCCTAGGACTAGTCAGTGGCCCATGACTCAGTATTGGGCTTTGGTGACCTATCCGGCTTGGTTGTGCGGAAAGGTCGCTCAGGCAAGAGTCTTACCTTAACCGCATGGAGAGGTCGCCTAAAAAATCGCTCTGTTGACCCAAGAACAAACTTTTTTTAGGGCATCGTGGTGACCTCCTCTAGAGCAGCAACAGGCATGTCACACCCCATTATGAACATGTTTTGATAATCCAAAACTCATCTCAAATAAGATACGGCATATTCGGATTAGATCGAGACCTCAAACAGCGTACCGTACTCAAAGGGCGCATCTGTAGAAGTTCAAGACCTAAAAGGAATTATGCAAAAAGACTCGAAAGTCCTTAGTAATGCATATTTTTGAAGTCATGGATGTGTTCACGGGATTAAACTAGTCATAGCGATAGATTTTAAAATTTTCAGAAAACACACCTACGAAAAGTTTACATGAAAAATAATATTAAAATTTAATAATATGATAAATGAAGACTTAAAATCAATTTTACACGAAAAAATACCATTCCCTTAAAATCACACATTTGAGCCGAAAGAGAAGCCATCGCGCCACTTGGACAGTTTTTCAATTTTTTGAAGTTCAGAGTTAAATTTCAAAATGAAACTTCCTGAGTGTTTTTCTAATATGTTTAGGGATGTTTATGACCTATTCTGGGTGCTCGAAAGTCCTCAGAATTTGTCAAACACATCAACCAAAAGTTGTCCAAAATTGGAAAATCACTATTTATTTGGTCATTTAGTCATTTATTATTCATTTGGCCATTTCTTAAGAAATGTACAAACATATTTTAGAAGCTCAAAAATGGACAAATAAGAAGTTGATATGTTCAAATCCATGCAAAAGTGAAAGTATGCATGAAATATGATATGCCTGAACACATATTGAACATGTTATGGACATGTATGGAAATGAGAAACAAATGACAAGTTAATGAAATTATAAATGCTCTATGTGGCTGGGATAGAACCCTGGCGATAAGGGTGCGATGCATCATACGGTTTATATATTACAGTACTGCTTACTATGATTGTGACATATGCTATTGGTATTGATGAATGATATATGTGTTTACAAGGGACACAATTGAACGCAAATGCTTATCAACAGTCTACAAAAGGGCTATGTAACTACCATTATGTCTGTGAGACACAAGGGCTCATCGCATATGCTGAATAATGGGCCGATATTATTTCGGAGAGACAAAAGGGCTCATTGCACATGCCAAGTAACATTCCCTATCCTACATAGTTCTGCCAATGCCACTAGAGCGGGTTAATGAATGACACTTAATTATGCATGGAAATGTCATTATTTTAACATTTGATTTTAATTACTATGTTTCAAATTAAGACATTAGTTTTATCATATGTTTTTTTATTTTAATTTATAATGGTTAAAGTACCTACTGGGCAAAATTTGCTTAGTAAGTTTAGTGTCTTAAACATGTAGGTCCCAACAAGAGTATTACCAAGTAATAGTAGCAGTCGACATCAGGCTAACATCTTCGGTAGTGGTTTTACAGTTTTAACTTAGTAATGGCAAGTACATTTAAATTGTAATGCTGTATAATGGCGATGTACATTAAATATAGACTAGAACCTTAAGCATAGTAGTATGTAGAATCTAGTTAATGAGTTAGTTTGTTGTTGTGTAATGTTTGTAGTATAGAAGTGTGAATTTCCTTTATAGGTTGTTATTGAGGCTATAAGGGTGTTTATTGGGAGTGTTTAAGAAATTGATTGAGAATTGAGAAAAATTATTTTTCAAAATGATAAGAAACATTTGGGTGACACTTGGCACCTAGAATTATAGAGGAGACTCCGCTGAAATTTCTGTAAAATGTGACTAAATTTTGTCTAAGTATAGGAAAATCAGAGTTCACTCACAACATGTGGCATTCCATCATGGGTCTAGATGGGGTGTTATAACCCGACCCGGGGAATTCTGAAAGGTAGGCCTATAGAATATGGGGAGGCTTATGAATAATAATGAAATTGTGAATATTAAAATTTACTACTATTTATTAACTCAGAGTCCGCTCTATTCTATTTAAGTCTCAAATATAGACCTAGTTGATTTAAGCATTTTCCTATGGTTGGTTACCTGGATCGAATGCAATTGCATACTTTTCCCTAGTCCAACGACACAGTTTCTTAAGTTTGTAAGTTGCTCTCAGTCTTTAATTCATTACCGCAAAATGGGTATTTTTTTCCAAGTCCAATTGATAAAAAATCATACAAATATCGAAAGTTGAAGATAAAATCAGCTCAAATCAAATCTAATTAAACCAAACTAGCAGAATCAGACCAATTTAAAGTCAAAGTCAATGAACTAGTCAGCACCACATGGCATCGGTCCTTCGCTGCCACGTGGCACCAATTGTCCATATCAGTATCAGCATCTACCACAAATGTCATCGTTAGTTGCTATCACCACCGTACTTTGTCGTCGTTGCTGCCAAACATAGTTGTTTAGTCACCGACATATCGGATTCTAGCCGGTTACAGTCAACTACTACATGGTTGCCACATCACCCCTATGGTCCCTTCTGCTTCCATATGTCTTCCACTTACTGCCTTGTCATGCTGCCATATGTCCTCCTGCCTTGCTACCACATGTCACATGTCAGTCCCTTAATTTTCAATCTCCTGCCACTTTGCTTATCTCCTACTTCGGCCTAATTTACATCTATTCGTGAGTATTATAGAGTGTCCTAATTTTAGAATATTTTCTACTTAGGCTTTAAGATAGGAAAATTTAATCCTTATAAGACATGTAAATAGCTCATTACACTTTGCTAAACAGGGCCTGCCTTAACCCTATAAATAATGTAGCTCTCCTTTAATTTCAGATAAATCGAAAGCTCTAAAAACACCCAGTTTTCTCTCACAACACTATCAATCCAAATTTTTTCTCTTCTCATACTATCAGAGTTATTTTTTTGGGTTTCACACCCACAAATTCCAGATTTAGCTCAAATTTTGTCAAATAATCGATGCATGTATCGTCTTCTAACTTGTTTTTCAATTGTTCTTTTTCATCGCTTAATAATCATTATAATGAGTACATAAATCACTTCATGGTCACTTAGAACTACAATCCACTCTGATCTAAAATTCAAATCTAGTATGTGGCATATTTGGGGTTTAATCTTAAATTGCAGGTTCAATAAACTTAAAAAAACCTTCGTTTTCTTTTATTAATATTAAATTCATATTTTAGTTTAATTAGGGTTTAAAATATATTTCTTGCTTGGCTTACCATGTATTTACATTCAATTTCAGCATGCTCTCAAGATGTTTACAACGTGTTTATTTCCGATTTATTTCATTATTTTGTGCATTTTTACTTTTTTACGTTGAGTGTTTTCGTGCAAAAACAATATTTAATTTGAGACATGAGCAAATTATCATCCAATAGCACTTAGTTAATCTAGAATTGAGATCTACAATTAATTTTCGCTCTTTATATTATTCCTTTTTTATTATTTTTGTGATTATTTGCTTGTTTATGTGCTGCATGCATTATTTATTTATTTCTAATAATTTGATATTACTTTCTTTTAAATTAATTCTTTTTCTGCATTATTTTTACCCCACATCTGAAAATCTAATCTCCAAATTCATTTTGGTTTGAGACTAATGACTTTTTGCAAAAAAAATCAAGTTTTGCCCTTTGGGTTAATTGATGTCACTTTTTAAGTTTTTCAATCTTAAAAATACATTCAGGTGGCAGCTCCTTCAAACTTTTTATGTGTTCCGTGAGTCCCTATTTTTCTTTTTATTTTTTTTCAAATTAATTTTTGGCTCGTATATACAGAAATACATCAAAATTTGTATTAAAAAAAAAAGGAGTTCGATACAAATTTTATTACAAGTACTAAAAATGCTTTTAATTTAAAGTTTTGTTGCGTAATTTTAGAAATTTCAACTACAGAATCTCAAGTTTCATTGCACTATATTATTCTACATAAGTTGAATACAAAACATTAATTATGATTATTTATGCAAATAATGGTAGTAATGTTTAAGGAATCCGTCTTTTAAAATTAAAATAACTTTTCCAAGGCAATCATCCTACCTTTACAGTTAGATAATCCGATGTGGAGGTCTCCAATCAGATTCTTGCAATCCCAACCGCACTGTAATACCAACTGTTTGGAAATGTTTTCTAGTAATTACAATACTTTTGGCAACTTGACCTTATAAAAGAAATTTTTTATTGACTTAATCAATATTTTAAAAATATTGCTTTTTTCAACAACATGTCAAACACTAACACCCAATAAATACTCAGTATACTCCTGCTTCCATAACACATGTAGAGTAGAGTAGAACCCTCCCCAAAAAGATAGGAAAAAGAAAAATTTTGAGACGATATGCAGAGTGTTACATGTCTAACAATTTGCTTATAGATTTAAGTACTTGAGAATGGTGGAAATGGATTTAGCCTAACAATTGGAACACAAATCAAGGGATTAACCATTGGGAGTGTTATTCCAGGGCCTTCTTGCATGTTAATAGTACCATTTCCTCCATCAACCTTCCATTCAAAGCATTGAATCATAACAGCAAGTGTTGAGTGTACTACTTGTAGTGCTAGCGATGTTCCGGGGCACCCTCTTTTTCCACTTCCAAATGGCAGCAAATGGAAAAACTGCCCCCTCACATCTAGCTGACTCTTCCCTTCTGCTTCCGCATTGAAAAACCTTTCTGGACAAAACTCAAGTGGATTTTCCCAATAGTTTGGGTCCCTTCCAATAGCCCATACATTAACAAAAAGTCGAGTTCTTGCAGGAATTTCATATCCATTGATATAACAATCTTCAGTTGACTCTCTCACAACTAATGGGCCTGTTGGGTGAATTCTTAGAGTTTCCTTCACTATAGATTGGAGGTAGGGAAGGTTAGGTATATCTGATTCTTCTGCAAGTCTGCTAGTTCCTACTACAGAATCTATTTCTTCTCTTGCTTTCTTCATAATCTCTGGGTGAGTTATTAGTTCTGCTAGTGCCCATTGTATCGTAATGGCAGATGTGTCTGTACCACCTCCAAATATATCCTGTACAATGCAGAAAATAAATTCTTCAATTAATTTTTACTATGATTATATCATGAATCATATGAGTTAAGGAGATGATACATTACCAGTACAAAAGACTTGATGTTGTCTCTAGTCAATTTCATTTCCGATTTGTCATCTTCGTACATATCCAATAAAATATCAAGTACATTTTTTATCGACTCTCCTTCTTCGCCTTTTTCTTGCTTTATCTTCCTTTCCTTTTCGTGTTCAGCTATGATCCTCTCGATCATGGTGTCATAAGCTTGACGAATTTTCTTAACCCTTTTTCCAAAGCCTTGCAAATCTATGTTCTTAAGAAACCAAATATGGTCTGACAAATTGAATGACCCTGAAATCTCTGCAATCTCTTGCACCAATTTTGTGATCTGATTGGATTCATCTTCATTGTTCGCACACCTTTCACTCAAAAACATTCTTGATATTATGTTATTGGTTAGCCTTAGAAGTTGTTGTCCAACATCAACTGGCTCACCTACGCTTGCTTTCTTTTGCACGAAATGCAAAAACTGCACTCTCTCTTCGCGCCTGATTGGGAGCAGCTGGTCTAACATTCGGCGTCCGAGGAGTTCTGTCATGCAAATTTTCTTCATGAACTTCCAGTAAGGTCCATATGGAGCGAATGAAAAATCAGCACCATATGAGAGGTACTCTACAGCAGTCCCCTTTGGGCGATCCAAGAATGATGTTTCATGGGTTTTGAGGAACTCTTTTGCCATCTCGGGTGTGGAAGCAACAACACAAGGGACTGAGCCAAGGAATAGCTGAATTAATGGCCCGTAGCGAGTTGAAAGCTTATAAAGAGCCTGGTGAGGTAATGGACCAAGGAGATGAAGGTGTCCAACGATTGGTAGGGATGGTGGGCTTGGGGGAAGATGGCGCTTGGTTCGAAATTTTTTTAGTACTGCTCTTACTGTAATTGCAGATGCTATCCATATGAGAAAAAGAATCGTGTACTCTTGAAAATTAGCCATGTTTGAATCTTTGAGAGTGAATTGAAAGAGGTACCTCAAAGCTTTTTATTTATATAGGGGCAGTTCTTTGTTTTTATTATTGGAGATGTTCCCTTAGTGCTAGTCAAGAAATGGAGGCATAGCATTTCAAAGACGGCATGCTATCCCAAATGATTTTCTAAGAAGAAAATTAAACTAGTTTTCAAGAAAGGACGCTTGCTTGCTCTCTTCGACATAATGCTATTTCTAGTTTTCATGAAATGGCGCTTGCTCTCTTTGACATAATGCTATTTCTTTTTCCTTTTTTTTTTCCCCCGAAGAATAGACTTCCTCAATTGCAAATAATTTAGCTTAGTTTTTTAAGCAACTGCTACTTGTTGATATTTCTTGTCTACTTTAGATTTATTGGTGTTGACAATTTCGATATTGTACTCAAATTATATATCTGTTCTGCATATTGTTTTTTAATTGTCTT
>CATIWJ010046995.1:0-12210 GCA_949640765.1 Croton laevigatus | reverse complement strand
GACCCTCAAACCAATGTGGTTGGGATTTGGGGGATGGGCGGGGTTGGAAAGACCACCCTGGCTGAGCAAGTTAAAAAACAAGCCAAACAAGCCAATTCTTATGGTTTGTTGTTTATGGCTACTGTATCTCCAACACCTGATCTTGACAGCATTCAGCAACAACTTGCCGAAATGGTGGATTTGAAAATCCAAGAAGAGACTCCTGAAGGAAAAGCATTGCGGATGGAGCAAACTCTGATGAAAACAGAGAGGATCCTTATTATCTTAAATGGTGTTTGGGAAAAATTCCCATTTGAAAAGATTGGAATTCCACATGGAAGTTATCATAAGGGATGTAAATTATTGCTGACCTCAAGGAGTCAACGTGTCTTATCTTCCATGGATACACAGAGGATATTCAAGCTTGAACTTCTATCAGAACCGGAGGCTTGGAGTTTATTTTCCAGGAAGGTTGGTAAGTTTAAATCTGATGAAGTACGAGAATTAGCTACTGAAGTAGCTGAAAAATGTGGCGGTCTACCCCTTCTTATCGTTGCAGCTGCAGAAGCTTTAAAACACGGGGAAATACACGAATGGAGGAATGCATCGAAGAAGCTATCCTCCATTGATGCAGAAAATGGCTCAGTGGAAGAATTAGTCTACCCTATTGTGGAGTTGAGTTACAGTCAATTACGCAACAATGAAATCAAACCATTTTTCTTGCTTTGCGGTCAGCTTGGACGGTCAAATATCCTTATTGAGGATTTGCTGAAATACAGTATAGCTCTAGATCTTTTTCAAGGTTCTGACGAAACAATGGAAGATTGGAGAGATACGGTACTGACATGGATAAGCCGTCTCAAAGAATATTCCTTACTGCTAGACAGCAACTTGGATGGGTATATCAAAATCCATGATCTTGTTCGAAATACTGCTCTCAGAATTGCATCCGAAAATCAACATGTATTGGCGGTCAAATCAGGTGCTCATGCTTTAGGAGAATGGCCAAAGGAGGAGGTACTTAAGAACTCCATTACAATTTGTTTGCCCCACTGTGACTTCCAAGACCTTCCAGAGAGGTTTGAAAGTCCAGAAGCAGAGTTTTTAATGCTTGGCTTTAACTATCATTCTTTGACGATTTCTGACATGTTCTTTGGAAGTGTTAGGAAACTCAAAGTATTGCATTTTTCGAAAATTATTTTCCCATCCTTGCCAAAGTCTCTTGGTTCTTTAGTAACCCTATGCACCTTGTATTTTAACCAATGTGAACTGGATGATGTAGCCATCATTGGGGGTTTGAAAAATTTGAAAATACTTAGCTTTGCCAGGTCTATAATTAGATATCTGCCAAAAGAAGTTGGGCGATTGAGCCGGCTTAAAGTATTAGATTTGAGCAAGTGCAAGTACCTGAAAGTCATTCCTGCAGATGTCATAGCAAGCTTATTTGAATTAGAAGAATTGTATATGATGGGCAGCTTCAGTGATTGGGAGCCGGATTGGGAGGAGTACGGTGGCAATCAAAGAAAAGCAAGTCTTAACGAGCTGGTAGGTTTGTCTCGCCTTACAACCTTAGAACTAGAAATTCCAGAATTCAATACTTTTCCAAAAGCCTTATTCACCACAAACTTGGAAAGGTACACAATTTATGTTGGAGGAAATGCCGATCTTTGGTTTAATCGGGATGACGAAGACCTTAATTTTTCAAGAAATTTGAAGCTTTTAGTCGATGAAAGCATTTATAAGAAGCCTTGGATAAAATTGATGGTGAAGAAAACAGAAGCTCTTACTTTGGATGTTCGGGATGGAATTAGGAACCTATATTTTGATGAAGGTTGCGAAATCTTTCCACAGCTGGAGTATCTTTGTGTTGAAAATGGTCCACTGATCCAGTTCATCGTAAATTCAGGAACGCATGCCCCTTGCGAAGCCTTTTCGGTTTTGAAGTTTCTAGTTTTGGTCAATATGCCAGAGCTGGAGAAGATTTGTCGTGGTGGAATAGCTCATGGTTCTTTCAAGGATTTAAGTACAATAAAGATTGACAATTGCAAAAAGTTGAAGAATCTTTTCACTCTTCCGGTGGTTAGAGGCATTTCCAGACTTCAAATACTGGAAGTTAGGGGTTGCGACAGCCTAGAAGAGATCTTTGTTGATGCAAGGGACAATCCTGATGATGATGGAAGTGATGAGGTAGTCGTCTTCTCTCATTTGTGCAAGTTGAATTTATCTTTCTTACCACAACTTAAAAGCTTTTGTTGTGGAGTCGAGGAGGCAAGCCACCACGAAAATGCTCTTTTCAATCAAATGGTAAGTTTATATAAAACTAATTTATTTATCGAATTAAACAATATCTTATATTTCATTTTCAAACTGCTCTTTTTATTTGCTTTCAAATCAAACTGCTTGAAACAATCATAAATTCTCCTTTAAAAAAAAATAAAAAAAGCTCTCTTCTTTTCAGCTAGATTTTTTTCCTTTATGATGTGCTACATATACCCTTTTGAATTTGGTATTCATTATTTAATTTTACAGAATTTTTTATTTAATTATACTTGTTTACAATTTTCTATTTAATAAATTATTAAAATTTATTAAGGAAAAATTATGATTATAATTTTTATTTAATTGTCTGTTTTTTTCTCTGCACTGTTTTAAATTAACTATTTTATCCCCGTATTTTGAAAAAATTGCACTATTTTGTTTTCTCTAGCCGGAAATAGTGACATAAAATAGCGAATCATGTTTCATCTGAATCGTTTCTTTATCATAATTACAAATATGACATTGCTTTAGACCGAAACAACATATATTTGCCAAAATTGCTAAAATATAGTTAGATCCATTATTTATAGTTTTTCCGGCATATCGGTGGTTTCAATCAAAAGTAATATTATCCTTGTAATTAGGACGAAAAACAATTCAAATTGTAGATGACTTATTAATTTTCGTCATCGTTTCCAACGACAAAGGAAAAAATAATATAATTTTTTTAAAATGCAAGGATAAAACAATTAATTTTGAAAAATACGGCGAAAAATAGTCAATTAAGTGAAAGTACAAGAATATATTCTTAATTTTCTCATTTATTAATTAACAAATTTTTAAAATTTTTTAGTTTATAATATCTTAAGAAAAATTACTTTTACAAAATAAAAAAATTATGAAAATAAATTTAAATAATATTTTATGTTAGAACATAGTTTATGATATTTTTTTTTTTACTTGAAACAAAATCATTATTTTTAGTATATATTTTCTGTAAAAAATTTAAATTTTAAAAATATTTAATGAATATAAATTAATTTGAACAAAATATTATTTTATTATAATCCAAATTCATTGGATCGATTAATTAATTAATAATTTTATAAGGAATTTATTGGAAGAAAATATTTTAATTTTAAGAGACTATATTTTATATTAAATTAAAAACAATATTACCAATTAAATATAGCATGAATTTAGTGCTCTTGGTTATTATATTATTATCTAAATTTTAGTAAAATTTATTAATTCATTAATTTTAGAATAAATAATGATTCTTTAGTAGAATAGAATTTTTTTTTTATTTTTCTATTATTGTAATTCAAACACTAACAGAATAAGATAATTAATTAATAAAAATCATAAATTAGAACTAAAATATTTTTTCTTAATAGCATATGATTTGAATTTATTATTTTTTTTTAAATTTTATTATAATCTGAATTTTAGTAGAATAAAATAATTAATTAATATTAATAAAAGATGACTTAAATTTATTAATGCTTTACTATAATTCAATTATCAAAAGAATAAAATGACTTAATGTATAAATAGTGGTTTTAAAAAAGATTTCATGCATCAATCCGGATTAGTTTGGGACATTGAACAATTTTAAAAATAGTCATATCTTGTGACACCGGGTGGATAATAAACAGTATAAATAATTGTAAACATAAATTAAAATAGTATTAATTACCAAATCTTGACTTAAATTTTATTATTATAGAGTAAGTTTTAATAGTATTAGTTAATTAATTCATTTTTAAATAAAATAGTATTTAGGTATTATTATAATTCAATTTAATAGAATATAATTTGAATTTATTGTTATTTTATTATTATTATTATTCAATTATTAATAAAATAAAATGAAATAGATATTATTATTATTATTATTGTTGTTGTTGTTGTTGTTGTTGTTGTTGTTGTTAAATATTTCTAATATTCATAATTTTTTTATTTTGAAATAATTATTTTACATAATATATTATTGATATTTGTATAACCATAGTAGTTGAATTAATATGGGAAACCAAATATTACAAAATCATCCATAATGTTTTTTAGAATAAATTGTTTATAATTTTAATTTACTATTGTTGTTATTTGCTACTTGATCCACCTTAAAAATTTTATATAATTGGAATAAAAAATCATATGTTAAAAAGTAAACAAATATATTATTAAATAATAGAATATATTTTAAATTCAGTAAATATAAAATAATTTCATGATGGTGGTGATAAGTAGTTGTAACACCAACATCTTTCTTTTCGTTCTCTTTTCAAAATAATTAAGAATATTAAGGATTTCTTTAGTTTTAGAATTTGCAATCTGAACACTTCCTCTTCGTGTCTGCATTTTTTTATTATTTTATTTTACCAGAATTAAAAATTGAGGTCATAGATTATAGAAAGAGATGACAAGCAGACTAATTCTTCGGTTGTGACCGAGGAAAAGACACATAAGAAAGGAAAATTTATTTAAATTGAATTTTAGATAGAACATAATATACAAGGGTAAATTTGTCTCAATAATAACTATTGCTCTTTTTCCTTTTTTAAATATTGCACTGTTTATATTATTCACTTTCAAAATATTGTCACCTTTATTTTATTACAATTCCAACATTAATATGAACAAATAATAAATCACATATAATTATGTAGACACAATTATATTTTACCCTTAAATTTATAGATTTAGTATGCACTTTTTTTGATAAACCAAAGACCTCTCACCCTCTTTCCACATTTATATATATTATGGATTTGGCTTTGATGCCAAATTGTTGTTCTAATTTTTATGATGTTAGCAATGTGTAGTCATGAATCATCATTTTAATTTCAGGTTGCATTTCCAGTTTTGGAGGAGTTATATATCCGTTACCTTGATAATGTGGAAAATATATGGCACAGTCAACTAGCTGCAAATTCATTTGGCAAATTAAAATTCTTAGAAATCGAATGTTGTAGACCGGTAACTATTTTTCCATTTGATGTGGTGGGGAGATTTCTCATGTTAGAACAAATGGTAGTACGCAGGTGTGATACAGTAAAACAGATATGTCGACCGCAAAAAGATATCACCGCTGAAGAAACATCAATCTTTCCTTCATTGAAGACCTTAGATCTCATTCAACTTGGTAGATTGTCAAACTTTAATCCAAGAAATGGTAATTGCCAGTGTCCATCCCTTAAAAAGATTTGCATTTCTGGATGTCCACAAGTGAAGAAGTTAGTCTCCCCCTTTTTGGTGGAACAAACTCTAAGGATGAATGAGGATGGAAGAAAGGATGAAATAGAACAAGAAGAGGGGTCATTTTTCAACCACAAGGTTAGATCTCTAACCATAATTTCAACTCAAGTGACAATCTATTTGAGAACCATTCAATTGAAAAATAAAATAAAATAAAATCACTCCAGCACCAAGTTTAGAACCCAGATCCAAGGAGTAATTTGTTAAATTATTATCAATTCAATAATCAAATAATTTATTTTAAATTATTGAGGCTTATAATAAGTTGATCTTGTTTTTAACTCAAAATTATTTAATCTTATTTTATTTGTTTCTCATGTGTCATTATATGCCTTTTAATATCCATTTATTTTTCTAATATCAGATTTTCCACACCTCTCTTAAAATATGGAGACAGTGTTTTAGAAATCTGATCTCCTTTAATTTTTTTTTAACTAAGATATTCATCGCTTAATTAAGAATATTACAAAGATAATCATATTGATATTGCCTGTTAGTTAAGAAGGTTCTTCTTAAGTAAAACCAGAAATTGATCCTTTAATTGCTTTTTTTATGATTTTATTTTTCTAATATTTTGTACTTTCTAGGTGCCCCCCAATTTGGAGGAGTTATCATTAGACTATAAGGCTGCAAAGATGATACTACGATCACAATTGCCCATAGAATTTTTGCGCCAAATAAAATTTCTTCAAGTTTATTTTAATAACAAAACAGTTGCCTCTCTTTCCGGTATGCTACAAAGATTCCCCAATTTGGAAAAGCTATATTTGCAATTTTTTGCTCTCAAAGAAGAGGCATTTGGATATGAAGAACTTGGTTTTGCCAAGGAAAATTTTATTGTTCCACTGGAAAGGATAAGAGAATTAAAGCTAGAGAGTGTTTCCAATTTGAAGCATATTTGGAAACTGTACCCTTTTATTGACAATCTTGAGATTATAAGTCTTAAGCATTGCTATGATTTAACTAATTTAGCAATGTCATCTGGGTCTTTCCAAAATCTCATCACTCTAGAAGTATTTTCTTGTGGCAACTTGAAAAATTTGGTCACACCATCCATAGCCAAAAGTATGGACCAACTTGTGAAAATGACTGTAAATTCTTGTGATGAGTTGGCAGAGATAGTTAACAATGAGCAAGGTGGAATCGGAGATGAGCTTGTTTTTGAAAAGTTAAAAATTGTAGAGCTTTTGAATTTACATAACCTTGGAAGTTTCTGCTCCAGCAATCGCGCCTTGATATTCCCTTCCCTAGAACAACTAACTGTGGAAAGATGCCCCACTATGAAAGTTTTCTCCCAAGGAGAACCGAGGACAACAAAGCTAAGGAGAGTCCTACTGTCACAAGACTCTTTGGATGACTGGCGTTGGGAGGGCAATTTAAACGACACCATAGAGCGTATATTTGTAGAGGAGGTATACACTACTTCACTATTTGGTAAAGTACTCATATTTAGTTATATTTTTGAATTTAACTACTGAAATATTTTTTTTATTGTAGAGTGGAAGTCGTATATAGTTCCAAAAATTGTTCCAAGTAAGCCAAAAACTCCTTGGGAAATTTTCAGTTGACAACTTCTATTGTTGGGAAAATTTGGAGGTGTGTGACTGAGGATTGTTTCCAAATGCTATACCGTTCAATGTGCTTCAGTTGAAGAAGTATTTGTTTTGGAAGACCAAAAGGTTGATGAAGAAGTGACTGTTCTGTTGGTCTAATGTCCAATTTAGATACAATGAGCTTAAGTGATCTTCCAAATTTGAGGCATATGTGTGGAACCCAGATCCTCATGAAATTTTGGGCTTCAAAAACTTGGAACATCTGGAAGTTCATAATTGCAACAGCTTGAAGATTATATTTACCTTGTCTATCACAGTAGGTCTAACAAAACTGAAGTCAATTGAGGTAAAAGTGTGTATGTTGCTACAACAAATCATTACAAATCAATTGAGCATTTGCCCTGATTAACAGGTTTCTATTCGGGAAATAGGATTCTTCATTGTCCGTCCTTGAAAAAATTTGATGTAATCAATTGTCCAAAGCTGAAGATATCGGATTACACATTTTCAAGCCTTTCAATGGAAGATGACAAAGAAACACTTCCTCACAGATACCCTGATGTCCTTATCGAAAACCAGGTTAGTTTACATATGTCTATTAAACGTGCTTCTTAATCCCAACACCTAAATTTTATGTATTGTTCCATATTTTATAACTCCTAAGAAGTGTATTTTTCTTAAAATGAAATTATGATTAAAATTTTAGGCATATTAATGATTCCAAACAATTTTATTACACTATAAAGGATCTCAACATTATTTAACCAAAATAATGATGAAATTTTGGTCACTGATCGATTAAATTCCATCCATAATTCCATTGCTAGTGATTTTTTTTTAATGCTAATACTAATGGAACTTTAGAGGATAATCATGATCATTTGTATCTATTTTTAGGTTGCAATCCCAAGCTTGGAAGAATTGACAGGAGATTGGCAAAATCTGAGGGAGATTTGCCATAAAAAGTTGAAATCTATCACAATGATGCACTTCTTTGGCGAATGTCCGAATTTCCCATCTGATTTCTTGCTTAAGTTTCCCAATTTGGAGAAAATGATTTTGGCTGTTGATGACTCTTTAGAAGAAATATTTCTACATGAAATAAGTGTCAATGAGGAAAAATATCTGAAGTTACTTGGACTGTCAAAGTTACGTAACCTGAAGCATTTGGCAGCGGAAGACTCCCCAACTATTTCAGCTTTTCAGTATCTGGAAGCTTTTGTAGTTTCAGAATGCAATAGATTGAAAATTTTGATGCCATCCTCTGTATCTTTCCACAATCTATCATCTTTACAAGTATCAGAGTGCTGTGGGTTGATAAATTTGATGACTTCCTCAGCAGCTGCAAGTCTAGGGCAACTTGAAAGGATGGAAATAAGGAACTGTGAAATGCTGGAAGAAATAGTAGCAAGTGAAGGAGATGGTGTACTTGAAAATGAGGTCGTATTCAAGCAACTAAAAGTTTTGGTTCTTTATAATTTACCATGCCTTGCAAGCTTTAGCTCTGGTAATTATGCCTTCCACTTTCCATCTTTGGAAGAAGTAAGAATTTGGGAATGCTACAAGATGCAGCTTTTTGCTCGAGGAAAATTGAGCACTCCAAAGCTCTTAAAAATAGAATCGAAGCATTATCGTTGTTTCTATAGCAGTCTTAATAGCGCCATACAGGATATAATATTCAAGGGAGAGGTACGTAATTAAAAATTTATGCAGCCAAGTTGTCCTTTTGCATATAATAATTCCGCAACAATGGCATTTATACAATTCCATGGCATTAGAATTTAATATGCTGAAACAGCATAGAACCATTTGATTTATCAATTATTTAGTCTGCTAGCTTCAAGGCATTCTCATTACTATAAAACCCTATATATAGAATAAGAACTCAGCTATAAAAAATTTCAAAACTAATGCAAAAGCACATCAATTTAACTAAATTATATAAAGGTAACTGATTAGAAATATAATAAAGGAATGAATATTTGTATTTGATATTTTTTTAAAATGGTTACTTCGTTGGTTACTTCGTTGATGCAGAATGAAAAGAGGCAGAATAAAGAGAGAGAGAGGAGAAAGAGAGGCAGGATAAAGAGAGCTATAAAGAAATATCATTCTGATATAAGCAATAGAACTCCATTTTAGTAAGTCATCCTCTTTCTTACTATATATATATTGATTTCAGTTCAAAGAGCAGATCATGCATTACTGAAGATTTGTAGCCAATACTTGGATTTTCTTAACATTATTTGTATCTCACAACTTTAGTTGCTCCAATAGGCTAGGTTATTACTGAAAATGGAAAAGTCAATTTGGAAACCAAAATTTGATTTGATTTGATTTGGCGACATTCAGATTCTATTATGGCGAGTTAATCGATTATAACTCATTTACGATTTGATTTGACAGATAAAAGTATTTGGACCGCACACTTCTTCCCAAGAGGTCTATGAAGTTGCTGCGAAACCAGTAGTCAAGACTGCAATGCATAATTTTTTTGATAAAATTCTTTGAAACAGTGCATGTGCTTCTTTCTTTTAAATAGCAAGTTTGCTATTGATATTAAGACTTTTTTAATGAAACCTGAAAATAACAGGGATACAATTTTATTTATGGTGCCACTTGCATAGTGCTTTTTGGTACGAAGATAAGGCCATAAAGACAATTTAAGTAATTTGTCTCTTTTGGAACACATGAATATTATTAAATTGATTTGCAAATGAATTATAATACAAATTTATTTACAAATGAAATGAATTGTAATAAAAAAAAAAAAATATTGGCAAAAAAAAAAAAATGAATTGTAATCTTAATTCGTCTATTACAAAGTTGGGGGTTGGACATAATTTGACAATTAGATTATAATGAAATGAGAGTCTAATAAAATAATTTTTTTCTCATATGATGTGCCTCCAAATTTGATGCCATCTTTGTTAAGAAAAAGGAAAGGGCAGAATTATAAATGAACTTAGTTTTTAAAGTTTGATTTAAGTAATAACATATAATTTTATTTATTGAGTAAATAACATCTTTGGAGAGTAAAATTATATTTTTGTCCTTGTATTTTATATATTATATATAAGTGTATATTCATATATTATATTTGATATACTAACACATACCTATTATATTTCATATACTAACACATACCTCTAACAGAATGTGGTATATAAGTGCTTATATTCTAACAAAATATATATATAGGTGGGGAAAAAAATTTGTGAAATTGGAAGTTATGAGAATGGGAGTTTCAATATAGATGGGGAAAAAATTTGTGAAATTGGTCTTTTTTTGAAAGAAAAGAAAAGGAAAGAAAGAGTATATTAGGCTTTTTCTAAAAAAAAAAAATTTATGCTATTTGCTTAAATTTTTTTAAAATAATTGTTATTTATTAATGTGTATTTTAGAAAAAATTGTTATTTATTAATGTGTATTTTAAATAATTCTTCTCTTTCCTTCCAAAAATTAATAGGATGCGTAAAGATATCCGATCTATTAAGTTAAGTTTTGGTTAGGTGAATAGTAAGACTTGGTTCGAGTTAAGTGAGCAATAGAGTTCGATCCGACCTAAATTTGTTGAGAATTTGGGGTTTTGATGTGACTCAGACAAAATCTAAAGAAAGAGACAAAAATGAAAAATCTAATCAAAAGCAAAATTAGGTTCATTCTAGACTCAATAAGTTGATTGAATCTAAACCCTATTTTGAAACCAAGTCGAATCAATTTTTTTTAAGAGTAAGTCAAATCAAAATTTCAAAATTTTAAAATAGATTTATTCATTTATAATAAGTTTAGTTTATTTTTCAAAATCACAAAAAAAAATTGATTTTTTTATAAAATTTAAAAAAAAAATTAAACCAATCACCAAATTAAAGGGAAACCATCAAAACGATCAATTTTTGTATGAAATTTTAATCAATTTTCTTTTTTTTTTTTTTTTTTGTTATTTTCTTTTCCCGCAAGAAAATAAGGCAGTTTAAAGTTGTACATTAAACATCCGAAATTCAAACCAGAAATCAAAACCTCTAAAGCCCTCAAGTTCGTTTCTTCATCATCAAGCTCTGGGACTTACAGAATACAGACATGGTAAGTTACCAGATCAAGTACATAGTTTTGATATGCTTGTTCCTTAGTTTTCTTTCTTGTTTTGTTCATTGCAATTTAGAAGAACCAGAAGAAAGTTGCTTGTTTTTCCCCTTTTCCCCTGAATCATGTTTTAATTTTAACGTTAGGGATTAGCTTAGTTTTCGAAAGAATCAAATATCAATCCTATAAAAAAGAGATAAGATGAAGAAGACGAATAGCAAATATTAATTTTAATGTGATGGATAATTTATTGGAATGGTGATTTTCTGACTGATTAAATTTGGAAATTTGCTTCTTTTTCCTATTGTTGAATTGGATTGAAATTTAAAATTTCCTACACTTTTTTCTTACTCATTAGAAGATGAATTTGAAGCTTGTTTTAATGTTGACACACATATAATGGATTTACCTTATTACTTTGTTCTACTTTGAGTTAGAGGGGAGATGATTACTTATTGGTGTGAATCGAACCCAGAACTTAGGCCACTTTTGAATTTGTTCTCACTTTACATTCTATTGACAACTCTATTGGTTTTCCTTGCACTTTGTACTAATTTAGCTTTGAAAATCCATTTGGAATCTCTCATTCTTTATTTCATATATGTAATGGCAATAATGATATCTTAAACTGGCCCATAAATGAACTTGAATTTATTGGAATGAGCACTCTCTTGTAACTTGAATGAAGAAGGTTTTATTCTGTGTTAAATTACCAATATCTAGTCTTAGAAGGGGAGCCTTGGTGCAATGATAAAGCTGTCGTCTCGTGTGATCACGGATTCGAGCCGTATCCTACGTAAATGCAGGATGTCTTCGTGCACTGAACTGTTTTTTTTTTCAGTCTCATGTTAATTCTAAATTATGTAAAGATTTCACTCACTTTCTCAATCTATAGATTATTATAGTGTGATGATTTTCGAAGAAGGCCTAATCCCAATACATTCTAATGAATTTTTATTAGGCATCAGCATTTATAGCCGGCCTTGCAGTAGCTGCTGCTTCTTATGCTGGTAGATACAGCATCCAGGCTTGGCAGGCATTCAAGGCAAGACCACCAAGGTTACGCAGATTTTAT
>CATIWJ010046954.1:0-14004 GCA_949640765.1 Croton laevigatus | reverse complement strand
ACTAGTAGTATTATTTTCTTCAAAATCCAAACGTTCAAGAACAAACATTCTTCTAATTAACCCCTAAACTAGATTAATTAACAATAATAATTATTAAAAGAGAAGTGCTGACGTGTCATCATATTAAAGGAGGGGATCTGTCCCATCAGCAGGTGAGGCAAATCCAAAAGATTTGCAGTTAGGAACAGTGACGGACTTAGAAATTTTTGTAAGAGTGGGCGAATATATAATATAAAATTATTTAAAAATTATTTTAAATTCATATAAAATATATTTATATTAGTTATTTTAGTGCATATATAATTAAGAAAGTAGAATAGAAATGAAATAAAATAAAATAAATTAAATTATCTAAAATTTTTATATTAGTATTTCAATATTAAAAATTAAAATTTTTAAGTATAATAAAATGAATTAAATATATATGGTAATATTAATTTTTTTTGGAGAATGGTTATTTTAGATTGATATAAGAAAATACAAAATAAAAATAAAAAATATAGAAGAAATAAGAAATGTTAAATGAAAATAAAAAGAAGATGGCCAGATATAGAATCTGGCCTGGGTGATTTGCTTCAAATCATGTTGGAATTACCATTTCAGCAAAGAAGGCATGTTATCTTTTATGTTCCACTTTATTATTTTTATCCTTTCAGAATGGGCGGATGCCCACCATTGACCTAAGGTGGTCCGCCCCTGGTTAGGAATGCATGGGCAAGCTCATGTCTATATAAACCATTCATTCTTGGCTACCAATAAAAAACCATCAACTTAATTTCGGGTACCGAACCAGCTAACCTTGAGCAGATCGGGTACCGCCATGTAATTAAAAAAGAGGAAAAAGTAGAATAGTAATTTCACATTTCGCAGATTTTGGAGGGAGCGCGGGTCACGTAACGAACCGCAACAGTAGCAGAGAACAGAGCAGAAAGAAAGAAGAGAGTATTTTTCTTTCTAATTTCATTCCATGCATTGAATGAAGAAAATTTGAAAAAGAAAATGGTGTAATAATAGTGAAAAGAAAACCCTAAAAACTTTATTTATAGAGGAAGAAGAAGTATTATAGTGAGAATGTGGAGGAGGAAGAAAAGTTTGTTCTGTGGTTATTTTGGTGAAGAAGGTGATAATGAAGTGAAACTTCATGAAAAAGAAATTGAACATCTTTCTAGAGATGATAGAAGTCACTTCAGTCTTACCGGTGAAATTTTACCTTCTCTTGGCGCCACCGCTCGTTCCGGTCGCCGCATCGAGCTCCGTCGCTTCATTATTTCCCCGTTCGATTATCGTTACAGGTTCGTTCGTTCGTGCATTTATTTATTTTTGAATTAAATTGTTCTGCATTTTAGAAATAAACAATTAATGAGATTGATTTTTATTTCGTTTGCCTTTTTTTTTTTATTTTAACATATAAAATTCAATATTTCAAATGTCATTTTCCCCGAATTTAACATTTCTTTTATTTTTCCACATTATTCAATGACATTTGACAGAAAATGTCTTAACTTAAGAAATCAAAACAGATTAACAGAAATTTGGAATCATGATCTGAGATTATATATTGATTTGGTTTTTGCAGAACATGGGAGACATTTCTGGTGTTTCTCGTTTTCTATACAGCATGGGCATCTCCATTTGAATTTGGGTTTCTGGAATATCCGGTTGGAACAATTGCTACAATAGATAATGTTGTTAATGCATTTTTTGCTGTGGATATATTTTTAACCTTTTTTCTAGCATATCTTGATAAAAATACTTACCTACTTGTTGATGATCGAAAGAGCATTGCTTTAAGATATGCAAAAACTTGGTTAGCTTTGGATGTTATTTCGACAATTCCTTCTGAACTTATCAGAAGTTTATTGCCTGGTAGTTTACAATCATATGGGTACTTTAGTATGCTTCGCCTTTGGCGTCTCAGGCGAGTCAGTAAATTTTTCGCAAGGTAATACTAGGATTTTCTTACTTAGTGATTGCTGATTTCACTGAAGTATAAGGATGAAATTGATTATTGCCTTTACTTGTTTCATTTTTTGTAATATCAGATTGGAAAAAGATAGGAACTATAGCTACTTTTGGATTAGATGCTTGAAGCTAATATGTGTAAGTATATTATTTTGAGTGTATTTAGTCACTTCCATGAATAATTATATGGTTTACTAAGATTTAAATGTTCTTACAGGTTACCCTTTTTGTAATTAACATTGCTGGATGCTTTTATTATCGTCTCGCGACTAGTTATTTTGACCAGACAAAGACATGGATTGGATCTGTTTGGAAAGACTACCATAAGGAGCATTTGGCGGTGCGATATGTAACATCACTTTACTGGTCTATAACCACACTTACTACCACTGGCTATGGCGATCTTCATGCTGTAAATGAAAGAGAAATGGTATTTGTCATGTTCTATATGATGTTTGATCTTGGACTGACCTCATATTTGATTGGAAATATGACCAACTTGGTTGTCCACGCAACAAGTCGAACAAGGCAATTTGTAAGTAAATGTGATGCTTAAATTTTTTTCTCAAATGTAATTTTCATATCCTGAGCTGGTATTTATGGTGTTTCAGAGAGACACTATCCAAGCTGCATCAAGTTTTGCTCAGAGGAACCATCTGCCTGTTCGCCTGCAAGAACAGATGCTTGCTCATTTGAGTTTGAGGTACAGAACTGATTCTGAGGGTCTGCATCAGCAAGAGACTATTGATGCCCTTCCAAAGGCCATTCGATCGAGCATTGCAAGCTATCTCTTCTATACATTGGTAGATAAGGTGTACTTGTTTCGAGGGGTATCAAATGACTTGCTTTTCCAATTGGTAATTCCAACATCCGCTTCATCTTTTTTAGTACTTTTTAGAAGAACTGTTCAGGCTTATTCCTATCCTTGTGGTTTTCTTTAATTGTTTTTTTGTTCCCCAGTCATCCTGCTTCATCTTCTCTGTCATAATATCATTATATATAACTTTTATGCTGCAATAACATATTTCTATAATAGGCTACAACAGGGAATTGACCTTAATGCTTTATAGTTACGTTATAACTGACAGAAACTTTGTTTCAAATGCCCTACTGAGTTTAATTTGTTTGATTCATATTTTTATTTACATCTGTATCTTGTACTGTTGAGTTTTCAAGGTTGCTGAGATGAAGGCCGAGTACTTTCCTCCTAAAGAAGATGTGATTTTACAGAATGAAGCACCCACAGACATGTATATATTGGTCACAGGTGCTGTGGTAAGTACATAAACTACTGTACTTTAGCTGCCCCTTCATTCTTATACCTTGTGGTTAGTTTAAGGAAAATAGTAGATCTGCAGCGTCCTAAATGTCAATCCACATGTTCAAAAAGGTCTTTTCTTTGGAAAATGTATTGTTTTTACCAAATTTAAATTGGATTTGTATTATTATCGTTTCTTATTTATGTATCTACGTTGCAGGAACTTATTATGAAAAGGAATGGAATAGAGCAGGTAAGTTTATTGATTTCATCAATGCTTTTGATGTTTTCTTCTCAATTTCTTCAGTCAGAAAAAAAAAAAAAACTGATATTTCTAATGTATGATTTCAGGTTGTTGGAGAGGCCAAGACAGGAGATGTTGTTGGTGAGGTTGGTTTGCTTTGTTACAAACCACAATTATTCACGGCTCGTACCAAAAGACTGAGTCAGCTGTTGCGTCTGAACCGAACTGCATTCTTAAATATTGTACAAGCAAATGTTGGAGATGGTACAATAATTATGAATAATCTTCTTCAGGTTGGCAAAAGTTTAAACAATAATCTTCGAAATGGTAAACCATTATTTCTTAAATCACATTATTGATGTTTGTTGTTGATACAGTATTTGAAAGAATTGAAGGATCCATCAATGGCTGGAGTTTTGACCGATACGGAGCACATGCTGGCTCGTGGGAGAATGGACCTGCCTCTTTCTTTGTGTTTTGCAGCTATGAGAGGTGATGATCTATTGTTGCATCAGTTGCTCAAGAGGGGTTCAGATCCAAATGAACTGGATAACAATGGGCGCACCGCACTGGTAAGGAAAAAATGTTTCTATATATACAAGTGAATATTAATCCATGCGATTGTCTTAAAAGGAAGCTCTTTTGATAAATAGAGGGTTTTGTCTAGGTTTAGTCAAACCTCCATTTAAGCTATTTTTAGCTTTTTAGTAGTGAGAGTGACATGTCTGTCTAAACTTTTAAGCAACTTTGAACCATGTAGAAAAAAAGCTAGCATTTGCTGCTTTTTTAAAACTGCTTTTAAGCAGTGTAAGGTAAAAGCTAAAAAGCACAAGCTTAGACAAAACACCGTTTAGCACTTATGTTGATCTTTTTTTTTTTTCTCTCTGCAGCATATAGCAGCTTCAAGTGGGAGTGAGCATTGTGTAGTTCTCCTCCTAGAGTATGGAGCAGATCCAAACAAGAAAGGTAATTTGGTAGTGATTATATGCCATTTCCCCTCGAATAATCTAAATGCAAAAGCAAAAGAGCATTTGAGACTTGTATTCTAATCATTTATGCAGATTCTGAAGGCAATATTCCTCTTTGGGAAGCATTAATGGGGAACCATGAAACTGTTATTAAACTTCTAGTAGACAATGGCGCGACCTTGTCTTCTGGAGACGTTAGCCAGTATGCGCTTACTGCAATTGAACAAAACAATTTGGATTTGCTAAAGGAAGTTGTTAACTATGGCGGGGATGTTACGTTGCGCACAAGTACTGGAACTACAGCACTCCATACAGCAATATCTGAAGGAAATGCTGAAATGGTCAAGTTCCTTTTGGACCAAGGAGCTGATGTTGATATGCCAGATGCTCATGGATGGACAGCAAGGAAATTGGCAGAGCATCAGGGCCTTGAAGAAATTCAAACGTTAGTCCAAATAGCACAACCCAAGGAAAAAAGACCAATTCGAACAATGCGTAGTCCACAGGGTGTGCCACATTTTGGGAAGCCTATTGCAAATTACAGCAGTGAACCTTCATTGCCTTCATATATGCCACAAGATGCGCCTTCCATGGTAGGAAGAAAATTCACAGAAAACCCTCAAAGGAGAAGAGTTTCCAATTACCAAAACTCCCTTTTCGGGATCATGTCAGCTGCTAATACTGGTAAGAAAATGCACGATCCTTTCTCAAACTTCAATATAAGTATCTCATAATCTAACCAGTTCAATATAACTTGGTTTTTATAGCTGAATTTATTTTACTAAAAACAAAGTTAAAATTTTCGGTCTCAGCAGGTGAGAGTGAGATCCTGACATCTCCCAGGGGAGCTGCTGGTCTGCCAAGTTTGAGCTACCCAGCTAGAGTGACCATTAGTTGCCCAGAAAAAGGAGAAGTTGATGGAAAGCTTGTTGTATTGCCAAAATCAATTCAAGAACTACTTGATGTAGGGTTAATAAAATTTGGATTCTCAGCTACCCGAATTCTCACCAAAGAGGGTGCTGAAATCGAGGACATAGAGCTTATCAGAGATGGCGATCATCTTGTTCTTGCTGGCAATGATGGAACCAGCTAGATGAATGAGACAGTTTCCAGACTGGATTTTGGATCATCATTCAAAAATAACTGCATTGGCTCCTCCAAAAGTAGATATAAATATGCAAGTTTTGTCACAATTGGTAAATAATCGTATTCTTTTCGCCATTTTAGGTAACGCATTTCCTCCGGTTTTTGTATAAAAATTTTGAGATAAGGGTGTGAAGAATACAGGTCTGCATAAACATAACCTGATAATTACTGTATCCAAAGTTACAGGAAAAACATGTGAATACAAAAGTGGATAAGGAGATTGGGAATGGGAGCAATTTGGGGAATATATATACATAAATATACCATGCCAAACATCAGGTTTGGATGGTCAAAATTGTATTCCACTTGGTAAATAAAAATTTTGTTTCTTTTCTCATTTCTGCAAGATCTAAGAATTCTCAGCTCCTTAATGAACATATTCATGGAAGTTAAAATCAGAGTCCTTTTTCTGTTCAAAATTGATTTTGCCAGAAACACATAGCACTTCAAGTTTTTGTTTCGAGATAAAAACGAATTACAAACCAATTTCTGGAGAACCAACTCATTTCAGTTTAGACTTTGAAGAACTGGACAGAGGCTTTGCAACGGGTCGTGGAGTGGAACTTCTTATGACCTTCTTCATGTCATACTTAACAGATGAGAAGGCGCAGATCAGAGCAAGCAGCATTGTTGGATAGACATAAATAGCTTTAGCAGGATCTGTATTTGCTGGCTTCCCTAAAATCCCTTCCTTCACAAGACCCCATATTACTAAAAGCGTTCCAAACATGCTCATTCTTCCTTGTTTTATTAGGCCTACAAGTGCTCCTGCGACAGAAAAATAGCTTCCTGCAAGAACCTGGAATAAGGGCCATGAAATGGCAGATAGACATCAGAAGAAAGTAAACTACCAGGATTTGTGATGTAAAATTACAGAGTTCGCGATACATCAAGAATCCATCAATGTCATGCCAAAGAAAGTACTATGATCGAATAAGGATCAAATTAAAACAGAATCCCATAATTGCAAGACAAATTTTCTCTATGCAGTACTGTAATGTAATACCCATTACACATGTATGAATTTCTTTGTAATGTTACATTGAAATTCAAACAACATAATCACCATTACATTACAGGTTACTAAACATTTTCTAATTAAGTCAGCCATAGCATCTGAAATTTGAGAATTCCATAATAGTTTTTGACAGAGAAAAATTAATTATTCATTCAAGAGGGAAATGATTATATACAAATAGAATCTTTTTATCATTTTCTATAATTGCAAGCTTAAAGAGTTTCAGCAACATTTAATCAAGCAATCCAGGAAATGAATCAGACAAACAAAACATCAAACAGTTGTTGCGCATAAAATTTCAGACCACCATCCTCATGAATGGATTTGGAGGATTTTGAAAAGCAAAACAAATAAGGAGGGAGATAAAGAGAATTGAAAAGGAAACCTCTAAGCGCTGAAGATCAGTTACAGGAGAAGCTTCTTTGATGCTAGTCAAGTTATAAATATTTAGCAGGTTATCCCATCTTGGAACAGACATATTCCTGACAAGACCATTGACAATAGCTCCAGGATAAAGGAGAGCTTTCACTACAGGTGCAGGAAATATCTCACTTGCAATCAGTTGAGAAGCTGTGACATGAATTGGCGATGAACACATCCCAGATCTACAAGGTACTCTGTAAAATCAAATTCAAAAAGAAAATAAAAGATCATTATAAATGATTTCCAGTTCTAAATTTCTTTTCTCCACTATCAATTTACAGGAAATCAGTAAAGAAGGGGATGAGATGGGAAATTGAATAAGGAAATTCAAAAAATAAAATACGGTTGAATTTTTCTTTTGGAGAAGTTACCTGAAAAGAGGGACTTGAAGAATGATAAGGAAGAAGTAGATTCGAGCTGCTATTGATGGTAGATTGCTTATCCAGCTCTTTGATGTTGCTGTTCTTGTTGGCGATGGTGCTGATACTGTAGAATTCGCCATTTCTGTACTGTAACAGCTGCGCGACGACCAAGCACGGAGCAGAGGACGGTGGAAGAGAGAGAGAGAGAGTTTGGATCTGGTGCTTATGTATCTACTGCAATAATGTTAAGCGAAAATTAATCATTGACAATTATGATTATACGGTCCGTTTTGATATGAAACGCAGCGTTCTACCTGCTTTAGTGGTCAGTCAGTCTTCTTCTTCTCGATAAAGATAAACCCTTTTCTTTCGATATTTTTCTCTAGTTTGGATTAGATAAGAGGTTTTTCCTGTTTGGGAGCTTAGAAAATGGCGTTTTCTTTATCTTCTTTCAAATCATTTTCTGCTTTGCAAGGTTGGGCATGTTCAAGTACTGAGCAAGTCTTCGCCGGATATCTCAGACCATCCTCTCTTGTTTTGCCACGCCATTCTCTTTCTACCTCCGTCGTGACCTTCTCTGGCCGTCGAAACAATAAATCTGCAATTCCAAAGAAAAAGAAGGTAACAGATTGCAATTAAATTAACCTAATTTGAAGCTTGAATTAATTAATTAATTTTTGTTTGCCCCTTTCATCTTTTATTGTAGAGAAATGCTTCTGTTGAGGTTACAAGGGAGGAGGTGGAAGAAGAAGAAGATATGGACGATGATGCCTTCGAGGCCTTATTTAACATGTTGGAAGAAGACCTTAAAAATAATGGATCACCCATTGATGATAATGATGATGATGATATAAGTGAAGAAGATTTTGAGAAACTTCAACGTGCTTTAGAGGAAGCATTAGGAATTGGTGATGATGATGATGATGAAAGTGGAGAATTACTTAATTCAGCTGGAGATTTCATTGATATTGAAAAACATGAAGATGAGGAGGAAGATGAAGATGAAGAGGAAAAACCAGTACAGCTCAAGAATTGGCAGCTTCGAAGGCTAGCTCGGGCTTTAAAAACTGGACGCCGCAAAACTAATGTGAGAAATCTATTGATGATTTGTTAGTTAATACCAGTTATAATTTGAGAACATGGAAATGCAAATTGCAGTAGCAAGATTGTATATTTGATTGAATAATGGTTTCTGTAATGAAGTTTCTGTTCCTTTCGCAGATAAAAAGCCTTGCTGCTGAGCTTTGTCTTGATAGAGCCATTGTTCTTGAGTTGCTTCGTGACCCTCCTCCAAATCTTGTTATGATGAGTGCTGCTTTGCGTGATGAACCTGCGCCAACTCCAACACTACTGCCTTCAGAAAAAGCTGAGCCAATTGACGTAGTTCCTGTGGAAGTAGAAACTGTGGATGATATTGTGAAATCAGAGAGTGAGAAAAAAGTGCCAGTTCATGTTATGCGACAGAGATGGTCTGCTCAAAAGAGATTGAAGAAAGTCCATGTTGAAACCCTTGAAAGAGTATATAGAAAAACAAAGAGACCCACTGTAAGTAAAGATTTGCTTGCACTGATATGATAATTTCTTTGATGGAAAAAGGGTAGTCCACATTTTCAATAATTAAGTTGTTAAATGCGGATTATTTTCCTTCTAATGATCTGGGAAGCAATATCATGCCAAAACAAGTCAAAATCAATTTAGTTCATGTTAAATCACATCATTTTTGCAAAAGCAATGTATATCAAGTGTTGACTTTTCTTAGTTGGATGTGCTTACAGTCTTATTACTCTTTGTTTTATGCATATTGCTTTATGTAGTGCAAAAAATTCATCAACATTTCAGCTTCCTAGATATAAAGACTGATTTTTTTGAACTTTCCATTCAACATCTAGTTTGTATTAACATTAGATGTTAATGATGCAGAATGCAATGGTTAGCAGCATCGTGCAAGTGACAAATCTGCCTCGCAAAAGAATAGTACAATGGTTTGAAGATAAACGCAATGAAGATGGGGTTCCTGAACAACGTGCTCCATATCAAAGATATGTTCCTGAAGCTGTCTCTTCCCAATGAAATAATTTGTATACTTGTTATCTAATTAGTAATTACTATCAAGAAACCAATCAATAAGCCTGGTAATAATATTGTTTGTTATTGTGTTTCCCCGTTACCCTGGAATCTTATTGAATATATATTACTATTTAAAGTACATTTTGAGCTTTAAGATTTGACTGCTGATAATATCTAATGAGATGCTAATTTTGCATTCTAAATATAAAACAGTTCAACAAATGCCAAATTTTGTCTTAGCTTAGCTGCATGCATATTTGCTTTCACTTCACTAAATAAATCATACAAATTTTGTATGTTCGGAGAATGTACTGAGGAAACTCCACGGAAAAATTCAGCTATTAATTTAAAATATTGACAAATACTAATCCTGCAAGTTTTCTTTGTCCATAAGTTTCCTGCATTTGCAGTCAAAACATATACAAATATCCCATTTTGTTTCTTGTGAAGAACATCCATTAGTATCAAGGCATTTTGAATTAGTCAAAACGGCAGTTTCATTACTAATATTCCATCCTGGGACTTATTTCCTTGCTACTTTCTGAAATCATTTTTCTGTGTTCTCTTATATAAGAAACATCCATTTTCTGCAGAACAAATAGTTTCGCAAGCCAAACAGAATAAAGTTGACAAAGGGCAACAGATTCAACAAGGCCATGGCAACTCTACGAAGATCTGTGGTATATAGAAGGCAAGGTTCATCAGGACCAGTATGGGATGAGAAATTCTTTTTCGGAGAAGGTGGGGTAAAATTCAGAGAACTAAGGCCGTGTCAAAGTAGCTCGAACATTACAGCTATGGACTGTAGTAGCGGTTCAGGTACAGCGCCAACCTCTTGCCCACGAAGCTTGTCTACTCCGGTCGGGAAACAGAGTTATTCTAAAGCTTCTGTAAAGGGTTTAAACATCCCAAAATCTAAATCAGGGAAAAGATACTTGTTTTCAGGCTTACTTTCTTTTAAGAAATAAATCTTTTTTCTCATCATCGGCTAATGAATTTGAAAGGGCTTTTTTTTTTATGTTTTGGCTTCTTTCACTCATTTACAGCTTTAATTTTTTTCATATATGCTTACATTGATGTCTACGTCTGCACCAAGCAACTATCGAAGAAAATCCCATTTCCAAACCCCACCTGGGTTACTGTGTAGGCCATTGAAGAAATGACTTGAATTTATATATGTAGCACTAACATATATACTTCCCCACACCATATGCAATCATTTGCCTTATCCTTTAGTAAAAATAAATGAAAATTTGGCTAAAATGACCAAAGAAATTTTTGTAATTACTTTTAGACAAAATTTCAGCTTACAAAATAATGCAATTTACTCCGTCCTTAAAATAAGGGTATCATTGAATTTTATCAAATAATTTAACTATCTTTTCATTTTCACCCTTATTATTATTTGCATATTATAATTTCACTTGTGAATTTTATCAAATAACTAAATTTTTTTTTACCCTAATTAGTAATTGTAATTTTTAATAATTTCTTTTTTTGTACTGATAATGTAGACAATTTACTAAACATTTTTGTACAAATAAAGTACATTAACTATTTTATTAATATTACAAAAGGTAAAATGAGACACTTAATTTAAAGTGAGTGAGTATTATAAAATTAGACAATTCAGTTGTATTAGCTCAACCAATTGACGTAGTTATATTAGCTCAACCAATTGACATAGTAGTTAAGTTGTATAATTTATGGAGTTTTGGATGCAAAGAATTCCTAATTCTTTGATTTTTTTTCATCATTAATTAGCATATTGATTAGTAGGAAGCTATAGCATCCGTATCTAGAAATTTCGTTACTAAAATATTAGGTTTGAAGGTATTTTTCAATTTTTGGCTATTTAACCTTCACAAGCATGTTTTTTAGAAAAAAAAAAAATTAGTGTGATTTTGGGAAGAAATAAAAAATAAGGGATGGAATCTTATATAAAAAAAAAATATTATCATCTCCGTTCTTAAAATAATAAGACTTTAGGGCAAAATCTCATTTATACATAATTGAAAATTTTATATTTTTGTTGAATTAGAATAATTATACCTTTGTATTGTAGTGAATGTAATTTATTTTTATGTATGTGGAATCCGTTTTTTATATTTAAAGGAAATAAATTTTACTTTTTAAGGATAAAATAAAAAAATTTATAAAAAAAATAAATAGTAAAAATTTTATTATTTAAAATAGGAAAATGTATTACACGTTGAAATTAATATGATTATCCTCTACAGTATATCCCACTCAACAAAATCCTGAATTGCTAAATTTTATAGATCTTGAAAAACACTGTTCCCTAAAATCGAGGAATACTAAATAGCAACCAGCCACTTTTAGCTGACGCATGGCACCGCGGTCTCAATTCCTTTCAATTTTTCCATCACAACCGTTCGTCCAAAAGAGCATCCAACGGTTACCTATATTCCACGCTTCTAGCTCATTTTCCTTTGATTAACTCAACTTGTCATGGCTCATCTTCTTCCACGATTACACTCTTTCCTCCGTTTGATCTGAATTCAATCCAACGGCTACAGATCACTCTGCACAAATTGTCTCTGTAATTTTCCCCCTTGTAACATTAATATCCCGCTCTTTTTCTCTCTCCGAAACTCCATAGTTTTTTTTTACTCTCTTTATCTCTCTAAAAGAAAAAATGCAAGAACAAGCTACAAGTTCAATCGCGGCGGCGAATTCTCTGCCGTCCAGTAGCGAGAGATCTTCGAGCTCTGCTCTTCAACTTGAAGTCAAAGAAGGTCAATTTTACTTCTCTTCTCCGGTCAATATTTTCTTTAATTATTTGAATTTGCTATGACAAGCTTATTTTTATAGCTCGTTAACGGAAGAATTTTTGAAATTGTATTCTGGTTTTTATCAAATGACGGATTTTCTGTACTGGGTTACAGTCATTTTCTTTGTTTATGATCTGATTTTATCTCGAAATTACTAGATTTTTGAATTTTTAAATTTCTTCAAGTGGTTCTATGAAGATTCAATTTTCATAATACGTTGGATGTTGCATTGTTTTACATAATCAATGCATTTGATTGTTGTTTATTTTTTAATCGTTTCTGCTACTTCAGGGATGGAAAGTGATGAGGAAATCAGAAGAGTGCCGGAGATCAGTGGTGAACCCGCCGGAACTACAGCCTCCGGTAGAGACACCGGTTCAGTTGGCGGTTCAGACCGTCTACAGGCTCAAGGGGAGGGTCAGAGTCAGAGAAAGAGAGGAAGAAGTCCAGCTGATAAAGAAAACAAACGGTTAAAGAGGTAAATCTAAGCTTCTTCTTATTGATTTTTCAATTCTATCCCAAATATCATTACAATTTTCAGGTAATTTACTTCAATTCTTGTGCAAAAATGGAAATTTAGGTTATTGAGGAATAGAGTTTCAGCTCAGCAAGCTAGAGAGAGGAAGAAAGCGTACTTGATTGAATTGGAAACAAGAGTGAAAGATTTAGAAAAGAAAAATTCAGAGCTTGAAGAAAGGCTTTCCACATTACAAAATGAGAATCAGATGCTTAGACATGTATGCTATAATCCCATCATCTTCATCATCTTTTATAATACTGTTTTTTTAGCCTTTGTTTCTTATCAATTTTATTGCTTAAATCAAATTTTGCATGATTGATTAGTCTTTTCAATAAAAAGGAACAAAAGAAGGAATAGAAAATGAAAGGTCATGTGTTTTATTATTAATAGAGGCATGTTTGTGGGAGCCTACATCATCCTTTGGCTGATATTTTGTTTGATATTTGAATATTTGATATATATCAAAGTTTTACAATATGCGGATAGCTTGGAATTTTGGTAATGACAAATTGGCATTATTGCAACGCATGTGGTGTCTCTAATTTGCATTAATGCTGTCTAAATCCTTCCCTTTAAGTTCATTCTTCTGCTACCTACCAAACTGCATATGAGAAACTGGACATGTAGTATTTGGACAGTAACAGTTTTATGATGGAGATGTTCTTCGGTAGATTATGTTTATATGCTATACGATTAGTTTGTAGTTTATAGATTATAGATTATAGTAAACGTAGTTAATAAGTACTTTTTATAAATTAAAAGGAGAAAAGCACAAGTAATCCCAAACACTATTGCAGTAAAATGCTGCTTTTTTTTTAAATGCTTTTTAAAAGCCAAAAAGAGAAAAGCTTTATCAAGGCTAAACACCCGCTAGGTAGGACTAGAATTGTGAATTGTATTTTGATTTCATTCTAATTTTCAGTATCAAAGTTTGAGTCTTTATGTAGAATGGATGTGTTTTGAAGCAAAACCCATCACATAAATGTTCATAAAATTTGCGGGATCTGTTATTTTTTCTTATTGCAGATATTGAAGAATACAACAGCAAGCAGGAGAGGAGGAAGCAGTAACACAGAAAATTAGAAAGAAAATTGTGCCTTTTTTTCCAAAATAGAGAAGTTTCACTACATAACCTCGAAGGTTTAATCCTAAGAAATGTTGTATGTTTGGGCCAATTTTAAAAAATCTACTGTTCCATTTTGAATGCTTTACCACATGCTTGACTCTGGTCAAACAAGTCG
>CATIWJ010046925.1:0-21134 GCA_949640765.1 Croton laevigatus | reverse complement strand
TGGCATTCAATAAAATTTATATGTACTATTTCAGATTTTATAAAGGAAAAATAATATTATTGAGAAGGGCTAGGGAGACAACCAGGTGAGGTCGAAAATCCCTGCCTTTCAAGATTCAAACTCAAACCATGAGCTTTGCTTGTATACAATTTTTTAACATTAGACCTTTGGTCATTTAACAACTTTACTAAACTTCTTTTGGCATTTGATCTAAACGGACAATTTGAAGCCAAAAACCCATCCACCAAATGCAGGTAAGCTTCTAAGTCATGACAACATGCCACGTCAGCGTTGGGTTTCAAATACGGAGACATTTTTGTGTCTACTCGTAATTCTACACCTACATGTGAATACGCCAACGGCATGTTGTCGTTTAGCTCTTCTACGACAGGCAACCCTGGAACTCTGGTAATCACGTCTTGGTTGTTCACTATTCTCAACACCTTGACGTTTTTGGATTTTATTTGGTTGGCAAATCCTCTGTTACCGACTTTGGGTCCGCCGAAGGAGAAAACTGCAATTGGTGGCATTTCGGGTGCGCTACTGCTCAATTCGTCGCCGACTAGTAAAGCCAAAGCTGCTCCTAAACTGTGCCCCGTCACCGTAATGCTTAAGGCCTCGCCTTTGTACATTTCCATTAGCCTTTTTATCTCTTCCACTACTGATTCTGCTAGACTCGGCACATGAGCTCCGCTTGTTTTGTACAAGCTCAAAAACCCGCATTCCACTTTGGGTTGCCCATGGGTCGTGTCCTGCTCCTGCTCTTCTTCTTCTTCGCCCATGTTTACTAAATGGGCTCTCATATTTTCAGCCCATTCTAAACACGTCGATGTCCCTCGTAATGCTATCACAATATCTCTCCTTCCCATACGTTGGATCTCCCTTTTATCGTCGCAAACTCCTACGTACCCGACCCAACTGGACCGCTGGGTCATCCACCCGAGATCTGGAGCTACATCATCCACCCACTTTGGTAATCCCACGGATGATGTTGCGTAAAGGCTTTTTGTTACCTTGTATGACCTATCAGGTAAGGCCACGTGTCTAGCCGAGGGTGCTTCCTCTGTTGACATGGCAGGATTTGAATGGAACGCGTGATATGCTGCTTGGACAAATTCACCATATCTGACCACTTCTCGCCGGAGGTTCTCGTCGAGCGGGTCAAGCAAACCGGCCCAGTCATTACTTCCGTGATACTCGCGCCACCGTGAACCGAGATGATTCCTGGGGGAATACTCGGCCGTTTTGGATAGCAACCGCTGAAGGCGGTTCATATGTCGAGGTGACATTTCCTCGGCCGCTTTCATTTCCGGCCAAACTCTTGCCAATTTGAGTCCTTCCAGTAAAGCTCTACCTTTGATTGCAAAACTAGAAGCATTATTGTTATTATTATTAGCATTATTATTAGGAGCTTTTTGAACTGGTAAAGGATCAAGTAGATTTGGCTCCGATGTTGATTGTTTTTGAAGAATTTTATCGAGATTGGCCAAGTGTTTCTTCGTCGATTCAGTAGAAGTAACAGGTTTCAAAGGTGATTGGTGGCACCTGAAACTGCTTCTTCTGGCCTGAAAGAGGTGGAGATTCTGTGCCGGAATTGTTGATCCGATCTGCATGGATTTTTGGAAAAGGAGAGAGAAGTCAAAGAGTTAATTAATTTGATTTGTTGAGCGCTGAAAGATTAGGAAATGCCAGTTGAAGCATTCAAGTTTAAATCAACCCAGTTAAGTGAAATCATATGGATCACTAGGGGTATTTATGGAGGGGATCCTGAACTTCGTATTACCTAAATGCCCTTTATTTTATATCTGAATTACAATAAAACCACTATCTGTTTGTGAAAAGTATGATTAAACTATTACACAGCACGGTAGTTTGAGGGTCATAAATGGGATGTTGAAATAGCGGTGTGATTGTGACATCCGTGTCCATAAACTGAAATCGTGTTTTCGTTTTATTTATTTATTTATTTATTTTTAATTTGAATTTCCAAGTTTGTTTAAGTTTAAATAAATAAATATTAATAATGGGTTCGTGAAAGTCTGCCAAACGAGTTGTGAAAACGCTGTTGTTCCTTTCGCTTTCTCTTTTATTTATTATTTTTTTCTTAGGACGGAAATTGGAGTCAAATGACGACTATATCCTTTACCCAGTCCCACGAAGGGGGTGCATAAGGGTGAGCACTTGGCTGTTCACGTAATTCGCCAATACGAATAATTCATTTGGGGTAATTCACCAAAATTCATTTCTGAATTATTCAAATTTGTTACTTAAGGCTAACTATTTTAGAGTAGGATATATGGAAATTTTGGTTATATTTTGGTCAATTCGGTCAAAATATTTAAAGTTCGGTTAATTTGTGTAACATCATCTAATTTGTTTTTTTTCTTAGTTACTCTCAAAAGGGTTTGAACTCAGATAATTTAATCAAAATTCTAATTCCGGTAAAATGAAAAATTTTTAAATAATCTAATACAGGTAAATTTTAACTTAAAATTTTTTGAAGTGACCTAAGAATCACCCCTACTCCCATAATATTACTCTCTTCGATTCAAAATAAGTGTGATACTTACACTCTCTTTACTATTAAGAAAAAATGAAAATTATTTAATACTTTGAAATTATATAATTTAATAGATAAAAAAAGATTATTGGTAAGAAAATATGAAAAAGACTAGTTTATCCATTTAAATGTTTTATTATTTATATACGATTTATTTTAAGATGATAAATGTTTAGGAATGGTAAATAATTAAGGTGAGCATTTGATCCATAGATTCTCAAGAAAAGTTTGTAAAAAAGAAACTACGTTTTCATTTTTTTTTATTTTTTGTCTTTAAGGTTCTATTTAATGAAAAAATTTATGCTTTTTTTTAAAGGATTTATGCTTGATAATTACTTTATTATATTCTGAAAAATATGCATTAAAATAAAAAATACAAAGTTATTTTATTTATTTAATTTTTTTTACAATTTAATCAGTTATAATTTGTGGACTTTCAAAAAAATATTTTTTTATCGTATTATAGTAATTGAAATTTCATATATATATTTTCCACGATAAATCAACTTTTATAAGAAAATAATTTTAATGGAAAATTAAATTCTAATAATCAAAATAACTTTTATCTCAAGACTCCATATCAAAACTTTGAGTTTGATTAGGAGAACACACGATGAACACTAATTGATTAGGGCCTTGTGAAAGTCTCGACCGACCACATGGATGCAGGACTGACGACAGACTGAAGGAGGCAGCTAGTGCTGTGGAGATGGGTGCAGTAGGGCGAAGGAGAGAATAAGATGAAGAAGTAGAATATTTTTTTTTTTAGTTTTTAGATTTTTATTTATGTTAAAATTAATAATTTCATGGCCAAGCAACGCGTAGGAAGAAGGTGTGAATTTTTTTTGGATGGATTGACTGTGGTGATAATGTTGGTAGCTGTGGTGGGGATGTTGAGAAGAAACGATTCAGAAATTTGTGGCTAAGAATTTTTATTTTTACTTTTTCTTATTTTTATTTGTGTAAAATTAAAAATAATAAAACAATATATTTTTATTCGAATTATAGTCATTCATGCGCTCTTTCAAAATTTTGTGAACTCAAGGATAAAAAATATTATTTTTTAAAACATTAGAGAGCAAAGTATGGGTCTTTATAAATATTAGAAAGTGACTTTTTTTTAAAAAAAAAAAAAAAATGGTGCAAATTATGCTTCTTTTTTTTTTCCACAAACATAATAAGAAAGAGGTCGGTGCGGTGCCAATGAAGGTACTGACATAAGAGAACTGAATGTGAAATCTTAACTTCTATCTTAAAAAAGGATTTTAATTTGAACTACCACCCCGTCAAAAAAATTTTTAATCGTTTCTTTGTCCTTTCAAAAGGAAATTTTGACTTATTAAAATCATAGAATTACAAAATCTTATTTTATATTTTTAACCAATAAAATGACAAGCCTATGTTTACAGATATTTGGTTGACTTTTGCTTTTATTTTTGTAAAACAAGTATTTGAAAAAACGAAAAAAATAGTAATTTTTTAAGGATTTCAATATTGTAAATATACCGCTACAAGCAATTCAACACAAATGTCAAACATATATATATATATATATATATATATATATATTTATTTATTTATTTATTTATTGGGAGTTTCCTAAACCCTACATAAATGTGAAATGCTTCCTTACAACGAACTGCTCTCTTTCATATTAACATAGCCTTAATTTGATGAAAGATAAATTACAATTTAGCTTCAAAACTTGCTATAAAAAAAAAAATTTCCTAGCTTCAAATGGAATAGTTAACCAATATTTTTTAAATAATAAATTTTAAAACATAGAAAGAAATAATTAGCAGAAAATAAAGTAGTAGTAAAAGTAAGAGTCATACAAGAAAAGTCATAAAAGATTTGATAGTAATTAATTATTACTGAAAAGATGGGCAAATAATATTGTCAACGTTTTGAGGCTATAAAACAAGAAAAGAGATATGTATTAAATTAAAAACAAAAAAAATATATTGACAAATGGATATAACATATGAAAACAAATGTCGTTCTCTACGTTTCTTGGACAGTAAGGGACAATTTTACCAATAACTGTCGAGTATTTGGGTTACACGCATTGCAACTACCCAATACTATCTGTTCAACTCAACCTTTCAAGATTCTTTTTTTTTTTGAGAAAGAGTATTTTCCTAATTTCATTCAAAGTTTTAATTTTTTTTTTCTATTAATTCTAAGACACCTCAATTTCAATAATTTAAAAAAAAATATTGAGTTTTTATTTGCTATTAGTACTAGTAAAATGGTGTTTTGAAATATGTGTTGCATGGGACATCGAATGTTCGCTATCCCACTATTTAAGTTGTCTATAAACCAGCTAATCGGTTTATTAATATGCCTGAAAATAACTTGTCTAAGAAATCACGTACAATATGCAAAATGGTATTTGAAATCTCACAATTATTTTAAAAAATTAGGTAAGTTTTGGTCTAAAATAATATTCCCCCAAACCACAACTAATTCCAATTGAATTCCCTAGCACAGGTTCCTACTCACTTCCTAAAATGGAATTGTAATCGTAGGAATATTAAATTCCTTAGTAAACTAGTAATATGGTATTTGAAACGTCATCATTATTTTTCAAACCCTGTCTTCCTCGTTGCCTAACTGGTTTCAAAAGCTTCATTCAGCCATGAGAAAATTAATAAAGAAAAGAAGATTAGATTTGATTAGGTCCTTTTAATTGTAATTATCTAATAATACTACTAAATTACTAATTTATGGAATTGAAATTTCGGATATGGTAAAACCAAAAAGGCGCTGAATGTTTTGATTGTTGAATATTGAAATTTTGAAGTCAAATACTTATTTTTTTTGTTACGTAAACAGCCTAATGCATGCTTCCTGGTCATGCAACAACAACGCCATTTATGTATTTTTAGCAAGCAAACCTGTATATTTTCTCTGAAAATACTCTTTTACAAGGTTTGATTATTATTTATGTAATATGTTTACATAAGCATGCCTATTGGCTTGAGTCAAATTTTATATACATTCTTTCGTTGATATGGACAGAAATTCAATTCTAAATTGGGCACTAATGAAAACTATAGATTCTTAACCCATTTTTCTTATTCAACATAGATATGGTCCTCCACAAGAAGATATAGCCTGAAAAAAGGAGAATTTTTTTGATATTTTTAAATTTTAATAACTAACTTTTATCTATATGAATAGGGGTCATTTGACTTTGCCTAAAACACCCTCATCAAATCTTATTTCTTAAGGTTAAAATTATCTTTCTGAGATTATATTTTACGGTGTTTATGTTGTAGTTAGTTTGATTAATTATATATTGATAGCGATAAAATTTATATAAAAATAATAAATTTTTGTCTGAGTGTCATTAATTAAAAAAATTTAAAATTTTATGAATATAAATAAATGTTTAATTTTTTTAAAAAATAAAATTTAATTATATATTGACAATAATAATATTTCTTTAAGCATCACAATTCAATTTCGGTTCCTCAAGTATCGGTTTTGAAGAGTTTTCAGCTGTTCTTCGTCTGGTTAAAAATCGGTTTTAATATGGTCTTTAAACAATTTTTTTAGAGTTCAAAATTTTCAAGTTAATTGTAAAAAAAAATAACACTGAAGAATGAGAATTAATATGATTCTAAACCAGTTTTAACCGGGTTTTAAAACGTATCCTCTAAGAGTTGAGATGAATCAAAATCCACATAGTTCTACTTACCTTTTAAAACACAAATGATAATTAAGAGAGTATTAGTAGCGAATTAAAGAGAGTAATAGTGTCATTTGAAAAATTGAACTGTGAGTAATAGTGTCATTTGAAAAATTGAACTGTGTGGAACCGCCAATTTGAACCACTGATTATAGTTCAAAATGGTTACATTTACAGATATTTTGGAACCAAAATCGAACCATGTGCCGTGGTCAAGGTTCCGATTCTTGACGGTTCCAAATCAACGGTTCAAAAGATAAATTGGAACTGTGAAATGGCCAACTCTAGTTATAGATTGAATTCAATAACAACAAATCATACTACATTTTTTTTTATTAGACTAAACATGCAAAATATTGACATATATAAAATGTTGAGGATTTTTTTTTATTTTATTTTTTGATAGCTTGCATTGCATGCGGTAACTTGTTTCATATTCTTGTTATTTATGTTGTAATTAATTTAATTAATTATATATTGACAGTAATAAAATTTATATATAATAAATTTTTGGAAGAGTACCATTTACAACAACAACAACAAGCCTAATCCCAAATAAGTTGGGGTTAGCTGTGTGAATCCTCCAATGGTTAACCTTTTCAAATATAACGAAAGCAGTCATCACAAGTCTTAGGTATTTTCCACGACACAGATTTTATATCTCCGTTCAAGTATGTTATGAATCAAATCCGTATCGATATCTAAGACTCGTAAATCTCTAAATATTACCTCATTCCAAATAATGTTAGTTCTTCTTCGACTCCTCTTGGCCCCCTATTATCAAGTTCTCACACTTACGAATTGTCACATGAGGAGGCCTCAGTAAAACATGCACATACCATTGAAGTCTACATTCTCTCACTTTATTTGGATTCGATTATTTATTTTTATTCTATTTTTTTTTAAAAAATAATCATATTTTAAAAACATGAGAATTTTCAGAATTTGCAATTTTTCTATTAGTATTATTAAACTTGGACATTTGAACATTGGGTTGGTGCGTGAGTATATAATACTATGAAATTTTAAACTTGTAGTTCCTATTTTCTTTTGGATTTAATCATCCGATTTTTTGTCATCAAAATACGAGTACCAACTAATTCAGATTCTAGATGGATAGAACCGCAAAAGACGAGAAATATTTCGAATATCGAATTTTAACTCAGCTGCATTCCCGAACTATAAACAATAAAAAAAAAAAAAACAATACTATTAAATCAATAAACTATGAAGCTCGTTGTTAAATAAAGAAAGCAGTATATTGAGCATGAAACTCCACCAAAATCGTGAAAGCAAAAGACTTATAATTTCACGAGAAGAAGAACTCCACGTAATAATTACCCAAAAGAAAAGAGAATACTAAAATGAGCATTTCTTAAAGTACAATAATTTCTTTTTTTTTTGTAAGTACAATAATTTCATTTTAATGCGCTGTTTGTTTGTTTGTTACACGTTATTAGACTTTGAGACGATTTGATCAAGTCCTTAATCCATCCATAATTATATTCTTATAAAATGCTAAAATGTCCAAGCACTAAGCAATTCTATGTTTTAGGGATTTTCTACGTTCATACTCTATTAGTCAACTTCTAATATCAAACCATGCACATGCAATTTCGGTAACTAATAAATACTTATGTTTAATTAATAAAGTGGAAGGTAGTTTTTCTAAGACTAATTAATGGATAATCATCACTTCCATTTCACTAATTAACAAACATGAGCAAAATGTGCCCAACAAAAAAAAGGGTTCCCCCAATTGGATGATTTTTGAATTATTGTTTGTTAATATTTGTCATTTCATATTTTCCCTTTCCTCATCATTCTATGCTTTTGAAGCAAAAGTCGGTAGTTGGGGCCTCAATTTTTGTCAACACCTAAACTTGGATTATGATAAATCACACATGGTTGAGTAATAATAAAGGAATAAATCTTTCGTAAATGCATATATGATTGTTGAATATTAACAGTTTTTTTTTTTTTTGTTTTAATTGCTAAAAAATAGATCAATTGCTTTAGTAATGTTTAAATTTCCGGCGAGTGGAGACTTGAGTGTTGAAAACACCTTAATTTTATTGCTTAGAGGCCTGAATTTGAACTATAGCCAATAAGGTTGGAGATCAAATCAAGGCCTTTTCCATGAATATAGTATCATTGCTCAATAACTTTTTTTGCTAGAGGGAAAAATATACTTTTATCCCTTGTAATATTATATTCTTTTAATTTTTATTTTTTAATATTAGACTTTTTTATTCTTATGTTTTCTAAAAGAGAAATTTACAATTTCCTCCCTATGTATTACCTAATTTTACATTTTTCTCCGTCTTTTTTTTTGGGACAAAAAACTCCCTCTGTTTTAATTTCATTGACAAAAATACCATTTTTGTCTATTTTTGCTGTTAAAATAACAGTAGAAGGACTAAAATGTAATTTTACGGATCCTTTTGAAAAAACTCAAAAAATAAAGGTACTGAATTGATATTTTTCACGGACTGAAATGAAATTAGGCATTCTTCTTCAATGGCCTTCAGAAAACCCTAGCCGCCCACCACCAACCGCCGCCATCTCCGTCTACCACTACCTCCATCCCGTCCCTGTCGAGATTTCCTTCTCGTCGGATCTCAGATCCATGGATCGCTTCTTTCTTTTATCTTTGCTAGTTTCTTCTTTTCTGTTTTCTCGTTTGGAGCCACCAGTACCAGAAATTATTTCGAAAACTGTTGTGACGCTTTCGCTGTATTTACACCCGTATAAGCTTTGGTTGAAGATAAAATTAAAGGGATCACCTTCGTTGCAGAAAAGATGAGTGAGGATATAAAAGAATTCACGAGAAGAGTAAGAAGAGATGAAGGAAAAAAGGAAAGTAATACAAATTTGTTCAAGAAACTGACGGACCCGGTTGTAGCAGCTGCGATAGGAGTTGCTAGGTCTTCATTTCCGGCGAGAAGGAAATCTCGACAGGGACGGGATGGAGGTGGTGGTAGACGGAGGTGGCGGTGGCTGGTGGTGGGCGGCTAGGGTTTTCTGAAGGCTGAAGAAGAAGGCCTAATTTCATTTCAGTCTGTGAAAAATATCAATTTAGTACCTTTATTTTTTGAATTTTTTCAAAATGATCCGTAAAATTACATTTTGGTCCTTTTACTGTTATTTTAACAGAAAAAATAGATAAAAAGGATATTTTTGTCAACGAAATTAAAAAAAAGGGAGTTTTTTGTCCGAAAAAAAAAAGACAGGGAGGAAAATGTAGAAATAGGTAAAATATAGGGAGGAAATTGTAAATTTCACTTTCTAAAATTAGACTCTTTTATATTTCTGTTAAAATTTTCATCTAATATTTTTTATTTTGTAATATTAGACTCTTTTGTCACTTATTTTTTGATATTAAACTCTTTTATCTTTGTATTTTTCAAAATTATACTCTTTTGTCCTTTTATCAAAATTTTGTTATAAAATAATAAATTTTTTTATCTCACTAAAAATCTCATTTTATAAAAAATAAGAGGTAATCGTAAATTTGTTTTAAAAAAATAATAATTAAAATTTTATTATTACCTCTTATTTTCATAAAGTGATTTTTTTTTAGATAAAAAAAAATATTACTCTACTCGATGAAATTTAAGCTCTTGTATGGTACCATTCTCGTTGTCGATCTGTGATCAAGGAAGAATGAATGACCGAATCGGGTTCCTTGGTTCGAAGCAGGTAGCAGAACTTTCTTTATATTTTCCGATTAAAGAGTACTCTCTTTAGTATTTACTACAGATTTTGAACACACACATTAAATAGTACTCTCTTTAGTATTTACTGCAGATTTTGAACACACACACATATCAAATATTCTTATTCTTTGGCAAAAATATTCTTATTTTTTATTATATTTGTATTTTATTTAATAGGTTGAGGGATATTTTAGGTACTAGATTTAATTAAAAAAAAATACATCAGAAGTTATACGATCCGCTTCAAACTCATGAACCCAGCTGGTCATTCATTCTTTTTTATCCATAGATCAACGACGATGAGGGTACCAAACACAAGCTTAGGTTCTGTTGAAGAGAGTAATAATTTTTTTTAATCTCATTAAAATATCATTTTATGATAAGAAGTAATAATAAAATTTTAATTATTATTATTTTAAAATAAATTTATTTTTATCTCTTATTCTTTATAAAGTGATATTTTATTATTTTGTGACAAATTTTATAAAAAATTATTATTTTATGACAAGTTTGACAAGATAACAAAAGAGTCTAATTTTACAAAATATATAGATAAAAGAGTCTAATATCAAAAAATGAGGGACAAAAGAGTTTAATATTGCAAAATATAAGGACAATAATGTATTTTTTCTAAAAGGATACTTTAGGAATTATGTAAAATATTAGATGGAAATTTCGACAAATGACAAAAGAGTCTAATTTTACAAATATAGGGATAAAAGAATTTAATATTAAAAAAAAAAAAGAGAAATAAAAGAGTATAGTATTATAAAATATGGGATAAAAGTCTAATTTTCCCAAATATTTATGACATGTTTTTTTTAGTTAGATTCCAATACTATGTATCGATCTCTCCAGTCTCGGCTTTAATTATAGTAATTGAATTGATTTTTTTTTTATTTTTTTAATTCAACAATGGGAAAAAAAAAAGTTGTCAAAATATAACAGTAAAAAAATATAATTGTCTTTGTTTTTTATCTCTAAGTTGAATGCCCCAAATTATATTGTTTTAATATGATGATAAGATGGTATAACAGTTTTAATGTATAATTTCATCATCCGAATCTCGGTTCTCACAAAAGTGATAAGACCACTTGATCACACCTATGCATACCTTTTTTCAATTATAATGTGCTACTTAAAAGTCATCTTGAAAAAATTAAAGGTAAATTAGAGAGGATGAATCCGTAAAGTGCATTGGTTCTTGCTAAAGTTCATAGATCGCCCACAAAAATAGCATTACTTTTTTTTTTTTAAAAGTGCAATGCACGTTAAGGAAGTAGAGTAGACAATTAGTACATAATTAATGAAAAGTATTAGTACGAAATTAGGTCGAGATTCCCTATTTCGGATCCTTACACCAATTAAATGAAAAAATAATCAAATTCAGCACTGTAACAAAATGAACTGGATATACATACATATTTAAATGCATGAAAAAAAAAACATGTGAAACAAATATAATTGGTGTATAGTATATGGTTTTGATGAATCTCCACCAAACAGAACAGACAAGACACGATTTGACAAATCCATATTTGCATAAAAAAAGGAGAGAACTAAAATCTAATAAATTAGATTGTGTTGTGGTTGCAGGAAGGAAGGAAGTAGTGGGCTATGCCAACGCAATTATTTTTAAAAAATTAGAGATAAAAAGTGTATAGGATTTCGAACTTTTGAGATAACTTTATATTCCACTAACAATCCTGATAGCTACGACTCTTTCTTTCTTTGTCTCAGGGCACTGAAGAAGAAGATGATGCTACTACGAGTATCGAAACGTGTGGTCCGCTCTTATAAACGTGATTTAAATGGCGTTTTTTACAACCTAACTTTTCAATTTCAATTTTTTTTTTTTTGGGGTGTGTTTTTCATTGCTAACAACTTAATTATTTGAAGATTAATGGTTCATTATTAATTGTTTAGTGGAAAATTTCACCGACCGTGTTTGAAATTTTATCCCTTTAAAGATGCAAGGACATTTCCTTAATTTTATTTTTATTTTTTAAGACTAAGAAAGGGCACTCGTTAATGAAAAAAGAGATTGACTAAAATGAAGTCATTACATCATGAAAAATTACCTTAATCCATTCGGCCGTTCTTCCAATGCCAAAAAAGTGAGTTCGTCGTCCCCCCTTATAAACCTAACCAACTCATGTGCCATATAGTTTAGTCCTTATTTTTTTTATATTGTACAACTAGTTTTTGGGTATGTGCATTCATTTTTTAGATATTGATTTTTTATTTTTTTATTGTTTTAAATAATGTAATTATAGGAAATATATTATTTTTTATTTTTGTATGTGTATAAGAGATATATATTTTTTATTTAAGTTTTTGTTTATATATTTTATTTTCACCAATAATGAATTAATATTTTATGATTTAAAAAATATATTATAATTTTTTGATCATTGATTTTTAATTATAAATATTATTTTCAATTTTTTAAACCAAAAGGAGTAATTAAATGTAATTATTTTAAATTAAATAATTTCTGGTAATTTTTTTATATACTTACAAATTTAAATTACATTCTATTTAGCCATACTAATTTAATTCATATTTATAATCATATTTTCTTAGGAAATACTATTTTAACTATAAAATTAATAAATTAAATAATTAATTAATCTTACTAAAATTTAGGTTAATTCATTTTCATAATTATATTCTGTTAAAAAATATTATTTTAATTTATATCATAATCATATTCTCTTAAGGAATTATGTCCTATTTTCTTAAAAAATATTATTTTAATTAATATTCATAATTTTATTTTATTAATAAATATTATTTTTAATTATATAATTAATAATTAATTAATTTTTCCTCGTAAAATTTATATTATAATAAAAATACTATTTACTTATAAATTTATATCATATTCTATTGAATAATACTATTTTAATTCATATTTATGATCCTATTCTCTTAAGTAATACTATTTTAATTATAAAATGTATTAGTTAATTAATCTTACTCAAGTTTAGATTATAATAAAATATAACGTAAATTAAAATCAATTTTTATATAATATTTCAATTACCGTAACAAAATGAATATTATTTCGACTACATAAAAAGAATACCATTTCAATTCATTTTTATATTTATATTTTCTTAGAAAAACATTATTTTAATTTATCAAATAATCATATTATTATCTTAAGGAATTATATCCTTTTTTTTAAATATTATTTTGATTAATATTCATAATTATATTATGTTATGAAATACTATTTTTAATTGTATAATTAATTAATTTATTTATTTATTCTCCTAAATATTATAATAAAAATAATAGTAGAATAAATTCAAATTATGTATTATTATATAATACTATTCCTATTTTAAATTTTAAGAGATATTATTTTAATTTGTATTCATAATTATATTTTTATCACTTTCTTCTTTTTTATTTCAGCTAAATTGAGTGAGGAGTTACAAACAAAGGAACTGAGTTCAGAATAGAAGGTTTCGAGAATCGTATTGAAAATCCATATAAAAATTTAAGATTTTTAGAGAAAATATGCCATTTCCGAGAGAGATTTTAATCTAAATGAAATGTAGAGGAGACATATTGATTGAAGCATATATTTGGTGACTAAGAGTTAAACAAACTAAATGTTTTAGTAGAAGAACAAATTATACTACCAGATTTGGTTGATAAAATTAATTTAAATATTTGGAAAAATAAATTTTCCACATAAAGAGACTAATAATCAATCTTATATTACAAATCATTGAAACGAAACAATAAAATATATAAATTCATTGAATAACATATAAAGGACTCGATTTATCCAAATAATTCATTGTTAAAATTTAAGAAATTGAGTAGAGATTAAAAAATTACACCGTGTATCAAGGAAGCAAAATAAACAAAATAGAAACACCGTGTATCAAGGAAGCAAAATAACACAATAATTAAGTTCTATAATTTTATTTTTTTAATGTCAAAGATGCATGATCCACACAAAATATATACAATTGTATCACATATCGTAGTGGCTAGTGACTACATGCGTATAAAGTATTTCAAAAGGCAATCAGAACAGAAACAGAGTGACGAATCATTTCATTTAAAAGTACTAGTAGTTAATAAAGCAATTAAATTGTATTATTCTTGCTTCATCCGTACTTAATTAAATTGATTAATGAATAGTATATAGCTGAAGCACGAGCAACGTGATTTATTGATACAACTACAACAACTAATTCACTATTAAACAATATAAACGGATTTGCTTTTAGAACAAAAAGATTTAATTTAATATATTATATAGCATATGCAGCCAAAAAAACTGATACGAATTCTACGCATTGCAGCTGCAATTTCAACTAGAGCGACCCACCGTCCATTTCATTTTTATTTACTAATGAGTTTTAATTCAAAAGATCATTTTTTGAGTTTGAATTTTGATAGCGAAAGAAATTAGTATCCGCAACATTTTTTTTCTTTTTTGAGCAACCAACCAACAAGCAGGAAAAGTGATGTAGAAAATTTGATGGTATGTACGCAAAAAGTCAAAGTTCATCACCTGGGAAAAGAAACGTATGCATGTTTCTCAATATACGGTATTTTAATTTTATTTCTTTTTCTGGGTATATCGGTGAGGTGTCTAAACCGGTGTCCATTTTATGGTTTACAGTTAATCCGACTAATTTTAATCACTGCAAATAGAAAGTGCGTATATTGGGTATAGCGGCTAGCCACATATGTTGCACCATTTGCAAGGGATGGAACCCGACTAACTGTGAAGATCAAAGTGGGTATAGCGGCTGGCCACAAATGCTACTCCATTCGCAAGGTGCAGGGATCTAACCCCACACCATTTGATTAAGGGACAAAAGTAACTACCACTCATGTTACATCTCGGAGTTGAATTTTTTTTTTCCCTATGTTTAAATGAGAAAACGAAATTCTGTATCCAAAAGAAATAACCAGGAAATGTGATGGCTTGAATGAAAATCGTGAATAGAAAAAAGAGTCAATAGCAAGAAATAGTAGCAATATTTTATATAAATAAATTATAAATATAAGTATATACCATATAACTTCGTGTTGACCAAAGAATAGCTTATATTACTTTCCCCCGTACATATCTAAACGAGTTGTTACCATCACACACATGGGCTCTAATTAATTATCATAATATAATCCTTTTCAATAATTATGACTCATCAAATAAAAAGATTATGTGAGAATTGTAAGACTCTTTATTTTTTGATGTGTTTATTCTACCGACCAGAGTATGATAAGGTCATAGAACTGGATTTTTTAAGAGATCGCCTATTGTAGATCAGGCAGAGGTCACTCTTCGCTCTAAATTAAGGTCTCCTAATACTCGAGGTGTTTTGGGCCACAGAGCCTCTTATGTTGGCCACCGACCTCCTAGGTGTCTTGTCTACTGACCTCTGGTCTTGGCTTAGGTCACCGATTTAGCGGTCATAGCATCGTTTAAGGTTATTAGAAATTGTCTTCAACTGTTACTCGACATGGATGATCACCTTTTAAAGAATGATTTGCACTATGCAATAAAATTAGTAAATACTGGTGTTTGTTAAGAATTTCAACCATTAACAATAAATGACTAGCGGAAGTGTTTTGATGGCTGCTGATATTATATGAACTTTATTTTCAAAATTTTCTTCATTTATATTTATAATATACTAAATTGCTCTCATAAAAAATCTGTATTAATTTTTTTTTAATTTTATATATTCATATGGTTATTTTATTTTTAATTATTTGAACTTATAAATAATGCTACTATTACATATTATTCTAAAAATTTAACAAAGGTATTGCTGACTGGACCTAATGCATATATATCTATATATGTTGTTAAATTTGATGACGAAAATGACGAAAAATTCATGTCAGAATTGAGAAAAACAACAGTTTGAATTGAATATATAATAAATGTGTCAAAAAAAAAAAACAACGTCCGTAGTATCTGAAGCCCATCCTTCTTCATTTGTGTGTGAACATCACGAGTCTTCTCCTCTTTCTTGATTGACCTACATATATATACCAATAAGAATTCATTTAAAAATAATAATAATAACAAATGCAACACCGAACATTTAGGTCAATTAGATACATAAGTTTCCATGAATGTTATTGGATGACAAATTTCTAAGTCTTTAGTAATACTGCTTAACCCTGAATATTTTTAGCCGAGTTAAGAGAGTTATTTTACATATACAACTTGGATGATATCAGAATATACACTGAATTAAAATTTTTATTTTATTACAATATAATTAAAAGATACATTAGTTTTTCTACTACAAACATTTACATTTTTTTTTTTTTACAATTACAGTATATGCCGAATTAAATACTGTTATAATTCTTCACTTCGCTTCCTGTTGCTCACTTTGATTATGCTTTCCTTACGATTCATATATGTTTGCTTTGACTCCATAGCCGACGAGTTTAGAAATTTAAACTCGCTAAACATTACGCTTAGTGGATACTTTAACTATTTGGTAATAAATAAATATAAAACCAAATAACATTTTAACTACAACAACATTTAATAATAATATCTCAAAATATGCACATATATTCATATTATCACAACACAATTTAAACATGGTTTTATCTAATTATACTTTTTGTCTGGTTTATGATTTTGTATGTTACTTATCGAATCGAGTTATTTCCCCTGTAACTATCTCATGTTACTGCTTACTTGTTATTTATTTGTTAGTTACCAACTTGAGTTTATTACTTCGCCCTACAAGATATTTTGGTAAACTATTATATTTGAATGGTAAGAAACAATATGTATGATTGGCCCATGCCTTTGTCTGCCTGTATGAAATTGTACTTTCATTTATTTATTTTTCAAGGTTTTAACGAGAAATGATAACTTATTAAATAGAAACAAAATATATGGATAAAATTGTATATTATGAAAAAATTCAGCGATAAAAATGTATTTTTCCTATAATTAATCACACTAACTATAATATAAATAATGAAATTACAAAACGAGTTAACTCGTGGGTTCCACGCTAATATATATATATATATATATATATATATATATTTATTTATTTATTTATTTATTTTGATACATATATTTTTTTGTCTAAGACCAGATATGTATATACAATGGGTATTAATTATATAATTAAATTTTCATTTGACTCAAAGAAACCGAGTAACTAAAACAGACCCAAAAAAAAAAAATATATATTGTCTGCATTTCTTCATTAGTAAGCTGATGGATGCTCCAATCATCTTCTTTTCTATATATATATATAAAATCATTTCTGGAATTTCATTTCATATTATATAGTATATGTATTATTGTGAGTTCATCATATCTCGTCAGAGAGTTGACCCACATGATGCCTTTCCAACCTTATAGCCTTATAGTAATTAGGGTTTACATAATATGATTTTAAAATATTTTAATATTGACTTTTATTATTATTATTATTATTATTATTTAATGCTATAATAATCCCCAAAAAAAAATTAAAACCACCCGATTTCACCAAAGCACGGTGCTGATTAATCCGAATTCAGATAATATAGGGACTCATTAAAGAGACGACCCTTTTAATTTAATTTTCTTCATTCACAATGCCATAATTCAAACCTTAAAACACTTTATCCCGATTATTTCAAACCTGCTCTAAATTACGTATCTAACAGTAGTAGGTGAGTCTCACAGGGATTAATTGCACATGTTATGCATCTAATTCGAAATATATTTAAGTGAATTCAAGTCGTTTACGACTCGCATAAACCTCCATAAGTGGTTGTAATAATCAATATTTTTGATAAAATATTATTTGTGGTTTGTAGGTGCGTTTTGCACGCGAACGCGGGTCTTAAAACATTTAGTCTGCGAAAGTCAAACAATAACCCTCCTACCCTCCTACGGTTTCTTGACTTCTATGAAACTTGATCCAACAACAAAATTTATAACTAGGAAAACAAGTTAAACACACATCACGTGGAACCCATATTTTGACTCGTAATCAATAATAATCTCTTGTTTATTTCATTATTATCTAACGTTAGATTAATTTAATCACATGCAATTCTTAATGTTAATTATCTTATTTTTTTAATACTACAAATTTATGAATAAGAATTGGTATAATAAAGTATAAGTATATATAGGATAAAATTTAATTAAATAAAGTGATAAGCTTTAATACCATATAAAAAATGAGTGTTTTAGGTAAATTAATTCTTCCGCTTCCTATTTTTTTTCAAAGTTTTCATTATGGGTTTTTAGAATAAAATCTATATCTATGTAAGTACATTTGGATCAGATTTTATATATCATGTATTTTTTGAGATTTTTTCTCTTTGAGAGATATTTTAGTTCTCATTTATTGTAGTATTAGTTCTCTAAATGTTGGATTGTTTTGTATGTGTTTCATTAATCGCAATACTTTGTTTTGCTATAAAATGGTGCAATATGAGGTACAATTTTTTTTTTTCCTTTAAACATACACTGAGAGTTGACATTATGGTACTTGAGGCCGGCCACATATTGCTATCTAAATTTTTATAGGAAGGTTCAATGGAATAATTAAGCAAGTACTATAAATGCATAAAAACAAGAAAGTGAACAAAAAAATGATTACAAACATTAATAAAATTAAACTTTTATCAATTTACTGTTATATTAATAACTAATATGCTTCAATGAATTTTTAAATGGACACTCATTTTACATATATATATTAATGAAAACGTTTTTGGCCAAAAGACTACGTAAAAAGGAATGAAGGGAGAAATTTACAACTCTGAGGTAGAGAAGAAGAAAAATATTTATGAAAACTTGAAAAAAGGAATGTCAAGATAGATAATCCAAGTCAATCAGAAAGTAGAAGCATGTTTCGTGGCCATGAAAAAACGAAGTTTAGCGTTATTAATGCGATAAATTATGCATAAACATTTGTTGAATTGAAACGTGTTTCGCTTACTTGTTTCTGCTACACAATTAGACTTCTTATTTTTTTTGTTTACTAAAGCAGACTTCTACCAAGAAGAAATAAATGTTTACATCTTATAACATTTGAGAAATGAGTATCTCTAAACGTACTTATCACATTTTGGAAGGAGGGGGTATCAAATAAACACAAGTTATGTTTTCACGAGTCATAATAACTCCTACATAAGAAAATAAATATATCTTTTTTTTTAAAAAAAAATGCATTTTAATTATATTACTATTATATTTCATTACAATTCATAAATATAGTGTAAATAACTAAATGACACAAATAATTCCTAAGATGTTATGTATGCTGGGTATTACAAAATGCAAGCAACCCAGGATCCAAATAACAATGAAAGCAAATCAAAACCATAAATCAACAAACAAAGACATACATGTTGAAGCACAGAATCACTCATCGATAAACCCACCATCTTCTGTTGTTGACCTCGATTTTTTCTACAACTAATTTTCTGGGTGGGCAGAAATAATCTAGAGTTTAAGAGTTTCTCTCTGTTTTCGCTTGAATGTTCTTCAATGGAAGCTCTCATTACTCGTTAGTGGCAAGCGAACGATCAGATTCATCGTTAAGTTAAATTATTTTTTAATTAAAATAAATGATATTTTAATTAAAATAATCAATTTATTATTTAAACAATCTATTCATTATTTAAATAAAATAATCCATATAATCCAAATAATTAAGGTACAACAGGCACCACATCAATAAAATAAATGATTTTACTAATTATAATAAGAATCCATACATGATCATTATATTCTTGTAAGCCTCCTCTAAATTTAGGACCCCGCGAAGGGTACGAACGCCTACTTAGGCACTGAGTATGGTTGTCATTATCTTGTCCAGGAGGAGATAGCCCTTCGCCTTAACAAAAGAAGAGATTGCCTTACCAACCTTGACCCCCAGACCAGACATCATCAATTTACATCAGGTTGGGCTGTTGGACTCTTAGAGTCTGGGGGACGCTTGTACTCCGAGATTCAATGAGCTCAATGAATCCTATTGGACAGGGGATTTTCGGTCTTTCATCACTTTGGATTCCCTATATAAAGCCTTCGTTTGACTTAGATCAAGACTAATTGGAAACTCAGACTTTCATTGGTGCGGTGAGCGTGAAATGAAGAAGTTAACCAATCTTTAGGTCGCTTACCACTAAAAACAATGCATACCAAGGAGAAAAGAAATGCACCAGGGAGGGAGGACCAATAGGGGATAGATCTTTATTTTTCTTTACCTCTACCTTTCAAAGCGTATTAATTAAAAACCCTGTTAAGCAAAAAAAAAAAACCCCACTATTCAAACCTTGTTAAAAAAATTGTTCAAACCTGGTTCAAAAACAGAATCAATTCGACTTCAAAATGGATTTTATGAAAAGAAAGTAAAAACACATCAATAACAATATCAAGTAGACTATAAAAGAAATCATACAGTCAAATCATCTAGTGCTCTTTATAAATGAATGCCCATACTTCAACTACCATGAACATTGATTTCACCAAAACAAAAATAAAGAATAAAGATAGAGCAATAATAACCCCAACATCACTTTTTTTTTACGTTTTTGTTAGCCTCTGATTTTTCATCGTTCTTTGTGTTTTATGTTTTTCAATTCCATAATAATTTGATTATTGTTTCCGTCTATCACAAACTACTTTAGCTGGTGGCTAAGAACACCTTCAACAATTTTGCAATCATAAGTAGCGGTAACCTTCTTAATTGCATTTGTAACATCTTTGTTCTGCCATGAATAAAGATTTAGTAAATAAAATTGGTTCATAACAAGATTCACTTGTATCAAGACAGAAGGCATATATACATAGACTATGATTAAAGAAAAAGAAATAATGAGTGGCATATAACATTGCAGAAAATAAATCCGACAGACACTCTCTATAAAAAAGGAAACCATTATGGAATAAAATTGAACCAAGAAAAGCTATGGCTAATAAGAATTTTGATTTATAATACCCTCCACAAATTGGACTGCTGAGCATGTATACTTTTAAGCAATCGAATAAACTTTTTTTGTTTTGCTGTTCAAATTTTAAAAAAAAAAACGAAAATGGTAAGTAATTAAACTTTATTTGGTTGCAGAGAAAAATTTATGGGCGTCCATGTAAATATGGATGTATTTCCATTCAAATGTTCAAACC
>CATIWJ010046923.1:0-14657 GCA_949640765.1 Croton laevigatus | reverse complement strand
CTAATTCCCTTTTATCTTAGCTATCTTTTTTTATATATGTTGGGAATTGTAATTACTTGTGAATGTGATTTATATACTTTTTCAATTGTTGTTGCTTTTGTTCTTTTTAATACATTGATAGATAATGAAATGAAAGGGCCAAACCAACTCACCCTAATATGATATGATAGGTCCTAAAAAGCCTCTTCATAATTAAATTGAATATGTTTCTCTAACCCAATTATTTTGGTCTATGCTTGTGTGAAGGATTAACAGTGTAAATTCTAGAGTTGGAGGTTCCTCTCTTTACATTTGGCTGAGCTGAAATAATATGAAGGCATGAGTTGATATAAGAACACATTTATTCAATTGTTGAATTGTATTTTTATAAAAATATATGTAGTTTATTATATTGTATTGCACATAGCTCTATCAAAAACACAATTTAACTGTTGAAATAACAACTTTAATACTACTTCCGTTTTTAATTTATTAAAATTTTAGAAATTTTTAGTGTTTTAAAATAAGAGAGACTTTTAATACTTTTTGTTGAATTATAATAATTATGCTTTTTTTTTTGTAGTAAATGTAATTTATCTTTATTGCATATGAAATCTACTTTTTATATCGAGTGCATATGAATTATTATTTTTTAAGATAATTAAAAAAAATTATAAAAAAAATAAAAATAAATATCAATTAAAAAAAAATGGAGCTAGTATAAATTTGAAATAGGTTTATGATGATTACTAAAGAACACACCTAATTAGGGATGAGATTAGCTCAAACAGCACCTATGGCTCTTCCCCACTCCTCCACTTGTAAGTTGTAAAAAAAAAAAACACTCATTAAATTATCGTTGGTTTGGTTGGTAGCGATTTGCAAATTTGGTTGCTAACTGCCACTCATTGTGTTCTGTCCTATCCAGTACAGTAAATGTACTCCCTTCAATCTTCATGTGGAAATCTTCCACACATACAATAACAATCACCATAGCATTCTATTTCCATTTTTAACTTTCTAAATATATTCTAAATCAATATTTATTTTGTAAGAATAAAATTTTTTGTAATTTAAAATTTGCAACCATAAAATAAATATTGTTCGCACCGGTTGGTCCATTAAAAGCGTTAATCAGTTTTCATGAATTTGTTTTGCATTTCAAATGTATTTGTGAAGATTGTAATATGTAATGATCGACTGTTGGTTAATTGTAATTTGATTGTGTGTTTTTTTTTTCGAAAAATTATTTTGATTGTTTTATAAGTTCACTTTTACTTATTACCTTCTTATATTTTGTATATTTCCTATTTAAGCAAGAGAAATGTTAGTTGTAATAACCCTACTACTACTTCAGTTTATTGCCCTCCCCAATTTCAAACTCTTTCTTTATTTCAATCTTTTTTTCTACACACTCCTTTTATTTTGACTGACAATTTCTGAACTTGGCTAGACCAAGTGGTCTTCTGTATTTTAAAAATGACTATACTCCAACATTTGACAAAATAAATACAAATGAATTTGCATTTTCAAATTCATTCCAACTTTAATTTCTATGTAAAATCTGTTTAAAAAAATTTCTATGTAAAAAAGCAATTAATTTGCGAGTACGATTCATTTTTCCCAAATATGATTTGAAATGTTGTGATCTTCATATACACCTAGTCTTTTCATTTTCTGTTCATTTCACTCATAAATTCAGCCGGCATATATGGTATATAACCCGTGTAAGGGACCATCCACGTACCAAACTAATAACAATTTGGTGACACATTAATAACAGAAGTAAGCGGAGATAATTTTATCTTTTCATAAAAAACAAATAGAGTTTTTTTTTTTTTTTTTTGATTGGTTTAGTATATGGATGGTTCGGCGGAGTCAACTATGATTAAGCAAAGAATTTGCAAGCAGAAAATAGTTGAAGTAACGATTGTCTTGTGTACCTTGTTAGAATATGAAAAGTGCTGAAGAAGAGCAACCCCATGAGACAACATGATGAGTCACATTCCTTTATTGCTGGACCATGTGGTCCTTACATGCACTGCAATCTGGACCACTTTCAAATGGATCCCCATTCATTTTGTACAATCAAATTAAATTAAGATAACATACCAATAATAATACTAGTAATAATATTCTAATCTAAATATACTTTTCATCTTTGATCAAATATTTTAAAGAAAAATCAAAATTTCTGCAAAAATGAAGCCTATTTCTGTAATGTAAAATTAACAAATTTTGTTTAGAGGGTCAAAACCGACGTCTTACCAAACCAATATGGCTTATGCTAAGTCCCATGCTAAATCCATTACATGTCTCTTTTCTGTGCTTTTTTAGAAGCTCAGAGTAGAAGGTACTAACGTTTAGACACAAAAATAAGACTATAACTAACTTACTCAGATTGGAAGATTTGATTCAGTATTTCAGTTATCAGGGTCAAGTAATGTCTCTGTCAGAATTTTGGTAATTACTGCAAGGATTTTTCAACTATTATGACAGTACAAACACTTGGTCCCCGAAAATCGCCAACTGATAATCATAATTTACAATAGTTTCATTGTTTTTACCTTACCAAGTTGCCCAGCTTTTATATAACATTGGCACGGGGCTCTCTTCTCTATCGTAGACATCAATGATTGTATGGACCCGAAATCCATCTTATCTGTATATGTCCTTCCAGCCTTTAACTTGCACTAATGGTATGGCATGCAGTGTTATTCCTTGTCGTCTACACCTATTGTGAAAGTTACAAGTTTCTAACAATCTTTATGGCAGAATTGTCTTCCAATGCTAGCAAGAAGCTTCGCAAAATGGCTGACACATACGTTATCGATATGATATGTAGTTATATACTATACAATTTCATTAAGGCACCCATAAATAAATGACACTCTACGCCTAAATCATTTAGGAGTAAGACTCCTTTGCAGCAACTATAAGAATATATGCAAAATTTTCTGCTAATTTTAAATGTTTATCAGCAAAACTTACTATGCTGGCTTGGAATGTATCAGTGAAGCAATAGCCTTAGATGGTTATCAGCCTTAAACCACAAGTAGTGCTGTGTCCTTGAAATCCTTGAAATCTCTGTAGCATATAAAAGTGATGATCAGTTCATAGCATAGTTGTTTTCCTAATCGCACTAGGTAACTTATGAAAGATCCTGAATTAGAAATTTAAAGCACATATGAATACTAGCATTTTGTAGGTTCAAGCAGAGTATTTGCCTCGGGCCTTAACTTACTTCAGATATAGTATGTCCACCATAAAGGAGACTCTGCTTTGATAACTACAAGTGGCAGCAACTCAAACTGTATTGTGTGGAATAAAGCTACCTGTAAACCAAGCAAGCTCACAAAACTTTTGCCCAAATAAAAGCTCACTTTCTAGAAGATGCATATGCTGTTTTTATCAAATCAACTGTTCCAGCTACATATAATAGTAGCAATGTCTGAGAGCCAGCCATATGCTTACAATCAAATTCCTTTAACACCCATTACACAAGCTCAGTATCACACACTTCATGCTGCCAATTTTAATGGTATATACGTATACACACCACTCAGATGGGTGTTCTGTTACAATTGTTTCCTTCACATGCAATTGCAAACAGGTAGTTATCTAAATCAAGAAATAGATAAAATACAGAATTAAGCTCCCATTAATGTTCAACTATGATAACTTAATCAAGAACCACAATTCTAATTTAAAATAGATTAGTGTTCACAAATGAGAAGCGAACAAGTCCAAATTATAGGAACTTGAAACTATTCATAAAAAAAAAAAACATATCATGTCATATCATCTCAGGCTTATTTATGGACAACTAATACCAGAAAGGAAAATTCATGTGGTAACATGTTCATGGGGGAAAATCAAACAAGCAAATTTTTAAGTAGAGATAAGAAATTAACAAGGAAATGACAGGTTTTCTTTTCGTAATTCTTAAACGCATTTAATCACAGAATGTGTCAGTGTCTAAAGTCCATTCACAATAAGAATCATCCATGATTTGCTTCTGAATCAAGATTAACTTTGCAAATTAAACAAATGGTCATGCAAGTTAAACAAATGGTCATCTCGAGGCTCTACCAACTTGAGAAATAATTTTCAGGAGGGGACACTTACCAGGCCAAGAATGAGAATCAAAAGGAGGGAGAAAAAAAAAAGGAAAAATGTTAAAATAAACTTTTGCAACATAAAAATATGCATGCAAGCAATGCTTCATGATTGTATCAAATATCACCGAATGGAAATTTTTTTAAAGAACTTCATAAGAGCGGGTTGAAAAGATAAATGGAAACGCCAAGTTATTTAAATTATTTAGTAATTTTTCATTAACCTTCTTCTTGAAAGCAATTCACAGTCATAAGGGCTTGGGGACCCCTTGCAAAGAAACTATTTGAATTGTTTTCTGTTGCTATGGTTTTCAAGGTTGTAACATCCTTTGAACCATCTATTAAATGGAGCCCAGAAAGATGTTCGCCCCAGATATCATATGCATATTCATCCCCCACCTTCTCCTCTACTTTTTTCTGGATATGAAGTTTAGGCCCAGGAGCTCGAGCATGAGGAGCAATTGGAGATGTTGAAGCTGGGGAAGGAGAGTACAACAGATTAGGGAAAGCCCTAACATCCAAAGTGGTTGATGGCATCAAAAATGGTTCCCTAGTAGTTTCTCTAGCTGCTGAAGGTTGCTCTGGAGTTTCAAAGAAGCAATTATTACTGCAGTGTTCTGCAGAAATCTTTTGTCCCTGGGAAGCATGTTCAGCCACTTGAACCTTTGCACATTGTTCGTCAGCCATTTCAGTGAATGCATTTCTAGCCTCAGTGGGATCCGGTTCAGGTGATGGTGACCAAATACGATTTGGAGTAACAGATGTTGGGGACAATGGAGAAGAAGGCGTAGAATTCCCACTTTGACTACTTGAGACTTCAAACAGTGCAGCTAAACCTGCAGTACCACCCTTCCTCTTTCTTCGCTTCCTTCCTTTCTCTTTTCCAATCCTAACAGAAAGGTTATGAGGTTGGGCAGCTTCAAGTGCACTAGAATTCTCACCTGCTACAGATCTTGACAACAAAGATGGTACTACTTTATGATTATCTGAAGTTGGTTTCCTATTCTGAACAGTTAACCCCTGTTCCAGGCCTCCAAGTTGACTCTCAGGACATTTAAAACCAGATACCTGCTTCGAGTTTTTGCGTTCTGCAACTGATCCTAACAAGCCATCCATGCCAGTGGGCATGGAGAACTTACTTTTGCTCTGATTATGATGCAGTCGAGCAGATTTTCCTGAATTTCTCACTGTAGTGATCTGGGAGCAAAAATTCATCACTTGGGGCAACATGCAACAAAAGATAAGAAACATCAAGGGTGCAGAGAGAAGCCCCACAGCAGTGAATTTCTTCAATCGCAACCAGAATACTGATTTCTTGCAAAGGTCAAACATATATGAAGGAAGACTAGCTTTCATGGGTACGATGAAAATTCCACTAGACAAGACCAGTTCAAGATCTCTCTGTGTTGTTGCTGTGTAAAAATCAGACTGGTATGATATTAGAAGCTTTGTTGACTCACCTGGTTCCAGTGAAAAACCAGAACAAGTGTGAACAATAAACCCATCCGATCCACACTCTGCTCCAGAAACTTCAACTCTTCTCACTTCAAGAGGCAAGTCACCCACATTTTTGGCGTACAGCTCTTTTAACAATGGCCGAGAACAAGCATAAATGGTATCCTCCATGTGAGATAACAGCTCCGGAGGAGAAATATTCAAAGGAAATGGCAAGTTGAGATTAAATTCAATTCTCTGAACAGGATCAGATCCCTCAAACAGGACAAGGGAGACCGATCCACCAAATCCCCTCAAAGAAAACCACTCCACACCAGAAAGATTGTTTCTTATGAGGGCAGAACTTGTCCACCCACATCGATTCGAAGGATGAAAGAAAATGGGGCCAAAAGATGCTTCACCGTTAGGATGAACATAGGCCTCTGTCTGTGCACCCTTTGCCATTGAGAACCCAAACCTAGCTGCACTAAACTCATTATGAACCAAACTACCTAAGGACAGGGACTCTATAAAATCATCAGTACCCCTGCATTCATCAATAATCTCTCCTGAGTTAAGAATAAGCTGCATAATAACTGGCTGTTCACTAGGATTCCTTACAGTTATCCACTTAGAGTATTGAGTTCCAACCTGAATAATTGGGAACTGTACTTCATGATCATCAAGCACGGACAGACTTCTCATGGTACCTTGAGATTTCCAGTTCTCCAGTACATATTCATCTGGCTGTAGAGTATCCAATTCCTGCAATATCACACCACCATCTCAGTTGAAATCCACATGGATTACAAAATATCAATGAAGCAGTCAAGCTAGAAATGAAAAGATCTAAATTGATATCTCACATTTACCCTATAATGCTTAAAACAAACCAACATTGCAGACCAATTATAATATACTCCTGTCCAAACTAAAAACTGAGATCTGACAAAATTCCTTGGTTGCAGGCAACAGCTCATGTTCACTATTTCAATATGATCAAGTTTTGGCAACCAATGAAAAAGAATCAACTATTACATTTTATAACTAACAATAAACCATGACAAAATTTCTGCATAAGTTCATCGCCATCATAATTTCATGTAACTTATATAAGTAAAGCTTCAAGATGTAACCAATGACTAAATAATCTTTCACAACGAAAATAGAAAACCATGGTTTACTCAAGTTATCCTTGTCCTAATTGCTCTATAGAGACCTCAATTTATGCATAAACCATTTCCGACATTAGCTTATTGATTTTAACTTTCACTCATCAAAGAAACTATATAACTAAAGAAGCCTTGTTCTAATCTACTCGTTGGATTCAACTACATGAACTCTTTCCTCCCAGTCCACATTTCAGGAATACATCCATAAGAGTGTTAGGATCCACTAAATCTACTTTCACTACCTCTATTAAGTTTAGTTTGTCCTTTTCCACCATTTAACTCCACATAAGCTCTTTCATGATTAGATTTTAAGATATCATTAGTAACTCATCACATAAAATCCTACATTCTAATGCAGCCTAAACCAAATATAAAATTAGCAATTGGCTTAAATTATTTACATGAAATTATCAATTCATTCAACAGTCATTACATAGATTTTATACATTATCACTCGCCACATAAAATTACCGATTGGCTGGTCTCCTATACAGCCTTGGGACATCAAACTTGTAGGATTTGGACATTATGCATTTTGAAGATTGTATGTAGGATTCCCAATTTTATTTTACTTCCTATTTTCTTTGTTTACTTGTTATAATATTTTCAACTTCAATTACGATTACAAGTAATAAAATCTAAGAATGCTGATCAAATATTTAATGATGTATTTTTTTTAAAATTAATAATTACAAAATTTTCCCTAATAAAGTTGGTTTGCTAGTTTCTAAGATTCTTTTTTAGTCTTGCTTAAGAATTTGTTGGTGCAAAAATTCTTTACCTCCCCATCAGACGCATCAGTTCATTACAATTCTCCTTGTTCATTTCTAGTTATCCTGAAAATCCAAGATTATGAAACTAGATAGCTTCAAACAAAAGAATGAGCTAATCCAATTGCAATCATGGTATACTGCAAGTCAAGAATGCCTTAAATTGACGGAAGGGGAAAAAAATTGAAAAATAAAAAATGGACAAGAATAAATTGGAAAAAAAAAATAAATTGAAAAAAGTAAAATGGACTAGAATTAGCATACCATGATCTTTGATGGCAACTGTATGCCTCCATGCAACAATGCTGCTCTTACATTGCCAGATTCAGCCTTTTGATACAGATGATGAAATCCAATGGATGAATCATTTTTATGCCCCTCACAAACATGAAGAAGCTTTTGGCAGGGAATTTCAGTTTGAGAACTACTTGAGTCATTTGTCAGCACAACTAATTTGCAATTCTTATATATATTTGACATTTCTGGTGGGGAACTATGCAATTCAACCAGCAGCCGACAACTGACAGTGGCAACTTGTGTAACAGTGCCTGGAAAAAGAAGTAAGCCTTGAATGTATTTAATTTTGAAAACTTCTGTTGCTGCAACTTCGATAATCTTGACAAAACTCAAAACATGAGAAGCTCTGTTTCTCAAAGAGACAGCAACAACAGTGTTGCTTGCATCAAATGGGACCACAGCCTCGAGAGAAACAGAAACTGAACCTATAATATCATCATATGCCATGATTCCATCCAGATCAATTTCAAAAGGAACCAAGATAGTCTCAGATGCATCTTGAGAAGATGTTAGTAACTGCATACAAAAAGAACCAAGAATTTGTGTTTCAGATTCATAAGAGAAGTCTATCTCCATGACAGATTCGCTTCCATTAGGACTGATCTCCCAATTCTGATGGGGTCTCATAGCCATATATGGAAAACCAACTTGGCCACTGTTCACAACCAACCAGTCTTTGACACTCTGCAGGCTCATCCCATCAGAGTCCTGAAAATTTTCTACCTTACAGATTGCTTCAGTATGATAGGAAACATTCCAATGAGAAACTGATAACCATGCACTTATTTCTTTTATATAGAGGTTGTCATTGAAAGGATTAAACAAAGACAAATTCTTAACCAACCGTCCACTAGAAGTTGCATCCGTGCTTACAACAGGACTAATCTTGTAAGGGGTCTCAATAGCATAGCCCTTAACCTGCACAAGGAAGCCGCCAGAACTTGTCTGCAATACCAAATGAGCAGTGGAAATGCCCAGGAACCTTGGTAGATACACAAAACAAAGTGAAGCTACTTCACCAGGCCCTAGAAAAAATTCACTAATATTGCAGGGATAAAACTGTATATTGGTACTAAACGGTTCATAGACATGTAAAATGCTGTCATTACATGTATTAGCTACTGTTAAGAAAGCAATTGATGGAACATACAAATGCTTATGTCCCCAATCAAGCACTGGAGGGCTAATTTCCACATGTGGAGATGAAGAAATATCATAAGGACTAGATTTTGTCAACCCAGAGTTATTCTGACTAAGACTTGCGGTCTGTGTAATTAACAAGGAACCTCTGCATGCAGAAAGATCATTCTGATTAGCACTACCCACCTGCATGGATGATAACATATCAACACCTTCCATGGAATTCAAAGAACAAGAAATAGCCTGCCCATTTAACAACTCAAACATGCCAGAATCTGACAACCAGCTCCTGTTACTCATTCCCTTGCTACTTTGAGTCAGTCCTACAGAAGACAAATCAGATTGACTCCTAGATGCTTCTAAAGCATCTGATTTGTGCTTGTGCTCTTTAGATGAAAGACCAGGCAATGTTGAAGGAAAGCAAAATGAGTGAGAGTCAGTACAAATACTGTCGACACTTGTATGAGTCATTTGACTGCCTCGATCATAGCCTGAACTAGAATCAGCAACATTAATATCTTGAAAGCCCACAGCATGATCACCTCCATATGAGCCACATCCATCATATTCCATTGATTTCTGCATTCCATTAATCCAGCATGGTCCACATGTAGCCAGGCAAAAAAAGGTACATGACAAGACCAGAAAAAAATGGAATGCCTTAACCTGGTGAAACAATCCCCTGAATAGAGCGCCATAACATTACAAGTGAGTACAGATTCAGCAAACAAGTAATCCTTTCATTGTCGAGTTCAAATTTGAGAATAGAAAAAACGGGATTTTTTTAAAAAAAAAAAAAATTCAGGATTTGAACAATAAAAACACAATTCAATTTCACCACATCATTGTGCAAAAGTTATCGACTTTGCTATTGCTATTGCTTAAATGGATATGCCATTTGGATGGGCATTTCAAAATGGAGGTGAATTTGAACTTTTACTATCATGAACATCAAGTGAACAATCATAAGCCATAACACTAATGTCAAAACTCATAAACCCCTTCATTTCAAATCTCCATTGATGTTAATGGACTCTAAAGGGCAAAAGAAAATCACACAGCAGACCTCAGGTTCAGTGTAAAGAACAGCATTAATCTACTTCCCACTATGTCCTGAGTGGGAAAAAAAATATATATATACTTATATATATACACATATAACTGATGAGAGCCAAATGAAAATTTCCAATTGTTCCTTAAAATTTTTTCAAAAAAAAAAAAAAAAATAGGACGCTTATTTTCCTTGGTGAACGAACAGAAGTACCAAAATGGGATGTGAAGAGTAAGCCTAACTTTCGGCTGGAAAATCATGTTAAATAAATTTCCTGTTTTTAATATTTTCAGCTAGAATCAAGGATATGATGGTGGAAACTGAGAGACCAAATCGAAAGAACCTTTAAGGAGGAGTTGCTAAAGGAGGGTGTTTGGAACCTGGAGGCTAGTGCAGAAGTTTTGTGGCAGGAAATGGAAAAGTGCATTAAGGAAGTAACAAGTAAAGTGTTTGGGGTCTCTAAAGGGTCAAGGCCTCGGCCGCAAGATGCATGGTGGTGGAATGAGGAGGTTCAAAAGGTTATTAAGGCTAAGAGGGAGTGGTATAAAAAGTTACCAAATGTGGCAAACAATGAGGCCTTTGAGGAGTATAAGAGGGCTAAGAAAGAAGCAAAAAAGGCGGTTAATAAGGCCTGTGGTAGAGCACTAGAAGGATTGTATCAACAATTGGGTACTAAAGAGGGGGAGAAGAGCATCTACAAGCTCGTAAAGTTCGAGAGTTTTGAATAGAGTTTTGATCCCCAGATCAACAAGAGGTTAAATTGAATGGAGTTTTGATCCCCAGATCCAAACAATTTAAATATCTAGGTTCTATGTTTCAGAATGAAGTACGTTTGGATGAAAACATGGCACACAGAATACACGTTCGACGGATGAAGTGGAAGGATGCATCAGGGGTTCTATGTGACAAGAAAATACCTCTTAAAGTGAAAGGTATATTTTATAGGACAGTTGTATGGCCAACAACGCCCTATGGGAGTGAATGTTGGGCATCCAGGGGCAACATCTCCATAAAATAAATGTAGCGAATGATCATATTCGAGAGAAAGCTCACGTAGCCGAAGTTAGTAATAAAGTGAGAGAAGGTAGATTTCAATGGTATGGACATATGTTTTACGGAGACCTACTCTTGCGGCGATTCGTAAGTGTGAGAAATTGATAGTCAAGGGGGTTAAGAGGGCTAAGACTGTTTGGAAGAGGGAAATAGCTAAGACTGTTTGGAAGAGGGAAATAACTAGAGATTTAAGAGTTTTAGAAATCGATGAGAATTTGGTTCATAACAGACTTGAATGGAGACATATACCTACGGCTTGTGATGACTGCTATTGTTATGTTTGGTGAGTTTAACCGTTGGAAGATCCATACAACCGATCACAACTTGTTTGAGGACTAAGGTTTGTTGTTGTAATATTTTCCATCAACTAATTGAACTTGTTCATTGCAGTTACGATTCCTTCTTTCTTCTCTGCATTAATGGTTAATTTGAAATTTTCTTTTTGCATTGAAGGTTATTAATTTCAAAAAATAACAGAAAAACATCCAGAAGCCTTTTTTTTTTTTCTTGTCCTATAATCAGTATCTATCCATTTAACTGTTTGAAGGGAGAAAAAAACTATTTATGTTCCTATGTTTCTGGAAACTATTATTGCTCCATCAACAAAAGTTTAACCAAAATATGAACTAAAATCAGCCTTTAATATTTATAATAAGCAATAACCAGCTGTAGATTCTTTAAAGGCACATAGTACAAAAATAGCATAAAAAACGATTATCCACTGCAAAGCCACTCATCGTCATAATATCATTAAAAAGCTTTATAATCTCTATATCGCTCACTCAAGTCAGACTTTAATAGCTTCAAACCAATCATCGGTACCAAAATTTGCTCCGATAAGACAAAAACTTCCATTTTTTAACTAAGAGTCAAGAAGAAGCAATCAAAAAAATCCACAAAAGAGCAAACAACACAACAACAGTTCATATTTACCAAAATAAGAACAGAAAATAAAGAACAAAATCGATTGTAAAACTAAGTAAAGAAAAGCTTATTAAATAAACAAATTTATAAAAAGAAAAAAAAAAAGGTGTTTGGAAAGACATAAAATGTAAAAAGTGGAAGTAAAGAGTTACCGGATGTAGCAAATGAAGAGCTCCATCATCAGCTTCAGCTTCAGCTTCTGCTTCTGCTGCTGTTTTGAAGCTATGATGATCATCGAGGTATCGAACTCCTTATCTGATGAATCATCTGAGACTGCGAAAATTTGATTTTTAGATTAGGGTTTAAATATTAGGCTTGAAGAAGAAAAAGAAAAAAGCGCTTTGAAGACAACTACTGCTGATAATAAGCAAATGAATGGCCTCTACTAGCCTCCAGAATACCAAACAAGCTTAGACGAGGAAGGAGAAGACAAGAAAAGCAGAATAGTGGGATCACTTAAAATTACTTAACTGCCCCTGAGTTTCTGTTGCCATTTCATACCGTTGTTTTGGTTATAATAATAATTATGTGCGTAAAAATATTAAAAAGGAAGTGCATGGGCCGGGATTGCTTCTTGATACTAATTAAATTTATCAAATATTTTTCTTTTCTTAAAAAAAACTAATTTATATTTTTTTATTGCAATCAAACTTTTCTATATTTTTAAATTAAACTCCTTTTACATCATGTTATAATTTTACTTTTTGACAATGAATTGACAAATGTTGGTCTATGTTAAAGTATAACCACTTAACCGGTGACACCTGTTATGTAATCTACATAAAAAATTACTCATATGCATGTAATTTACGACGGTAGTTTAATATATTAGGAGTTCTATAAATTAAAAAATTATAATTACTATTTAAGAATTTGAAAGTATATACATATATATGTTCATTTATCATTTTAAAAATTATTGTCGACAATTATGGTGTAACAACTTCAGTTATTAAAAATAACTAAAATATGAGCACTTTTATAAATTTTTCCAATTAAATTCAATGTTTGACGGCAACTTTTTAGAGGTTTTCTGCGTTTAGGTAGTCAAATGTTAAAAAAGTAATTTTTATATACTTTAGTTAAGTAGTCAAATGTTAAAAAGTAATTTTTATATAGTTTAGTGACATAATTTTTAGCAGGATTAGTACTTAGAATCTGGAAAAAATGCACCAAAAATACCAAAATAGTGCTGGCAGTATGATTAGCAAAAATCTAACTCGATACTTTTACATTGTACAATCTCTATGTAATGTAGGATGATTAACACGCTACACCATAATTGATAATTTTTAACATTATTTAATAATTTAATATTTAATGGTTTAACTAGTGTATAAAATATCAACGGTTTTATTTTTATATATTATAAATAGTTATTTAAACAACTAAATTTTATTCAAATGGTCCATTTTATCAAATAAATTCATTGTATAATAATCTTGTAATAAGATTTCATTCCAAAACCTAAACACTCTAAACTCCAACACTATGAAATGTAGACATCAAATTTTAATTATGATGAATTAGGGATTCTAATACCCAATAGGATACTTTCCTTGATTAGGATAAGCATTGGTTTTAATTGGTTAGTTGGTTCTAACTGTAGATCAAATTAAGTCAAACCAATTTGGTGTTAAGTTCTACAAGAAACCATTATGATTCAATTAAAAATAGAGAAAACATATTTTTTTATTAAAAAAAATTGTGCATCAAACTATAAGTGTATTTAAATTGAATGAATTATAAAATTTTTATTAAATTCAATTGCAAATAAAATTTACCAAATTTTTAGGAATTCCTACATTCTAAAAATGTAAGTAAGTAATAATATTGAAATAATCTTTAATTTGCCAGTATTTATTTAAGGGTGATACTACTATGAGATCATCTTTATATGTAGACGACATCTTTTTTATTTTTTTAAATAAAATTATAGATTATTTGTATTTAGTTTCGAAATTAATTTTAGATGTTACAATTTGCAGATTTGACTCTATTTGAAAAATATCACATAAAATAAATAGAACTGTTGAGTTTAACAGTCTCAAAAATTTTATTTATTTTATGTGATATTTTTTAAACATAGTCAAATATGTGACTCTCTAAATTGATCTCAAAACTAAATACAGACAATATATAATTTTATTTTTCAAAAAAATTCAGAAAAAAAAAATAAAAAATGGTACTTATATGCGGACATTAGCCGTCACCCTTTATTTAAAACAGATTGTATGCTTGAATCGGTTTGGTTAATTGGTCCCGACCGCTGACCTAGTGAACAATGATATGTAATAACGGTAGTAGGGAATCCGTAATTTTACGAGGATGTAATAATTTGCATGTAATAACGGTAGTAGGGAATCCGTAATTTTATGAGGATGTAATAATTTGCATGTAATAACGGTGGATGAACTTTTGTGTCCCTGCCAATTTAAAAACTTGTATGGAAGTATAATATAAGGGGCGTTTGGTTCGCGCAGGGGAAAGGGAATGAAATCAGGAAAGGGAAACAAGGAGAAAGGGAAACAGGGAATGGGAATACCTTTCCCTGTTTGGTTATGATTCAGAAACGGAATGGTTTGCCCCCTGATTCCCTTTGTAACTGTTTGGTTTGAAGCATAGAATCGGAATCAAAATTATTATTATTAGTTGTATTATTATTATTATTATTATTATTATTATTATTATTATTACTATGTATTTATTTATTAATTTT
>CATIWJ010046920.1:0-16732 GCA_949640765.1 Croton laevigatus | reverse complement strand
GTTTTGACAAATCTTTCAAGAAGTCATATCCGGAACCTCTATGCTACCCTCCCTCGACATCTTCCGGTAATCATGAAACTCTTTTTTCTAGTAAACCTAACTGTTCAGCCTCCGTACTTGTTGGTTCTCCTACATCTGTTGTCCCTTGCTTCCAAACTCTTCTAGGAAGGGCTAACCAGTCACTTCTTCCTAACCCCTTAATTTCCCAGTCTTTTGAACCACCCAAACCAACCTCTATTTCTAAGCCCTTATCCTCTTCTATCTTGGCACCAACCATTGACTTCGCAAATTTTATCTCTGTCAAAGGTTGAAAAAAGAAGCCAAGCAAAACCTTAATCCATACCCCACCTCTTCCTGCTTCTCCCTTCCCAACTAACTTAGATGATCCCCTTTTATCTTCTTTTATCATCAAAAGAACTCTTTCCAGGTAAAATAGGCTTTTGACAAAACTGCGTGCTCCATTACCTCCCCTCTCATCTCAACATTTCATTAGCCCAAACTTCCCAAATTCTCAAGACTCCATTTCATCCTCTTTTCTATTTGATTCATCCTCACATTCTAAAGAGTATTGTTCTGCTAGTCCTGAATCTGAATTAGAAACAAACATCTCACTTGAGAGTGATGATGAAATTACATAAGCTATAGGAACTTGGGATTCGGGTAAACAATAGATTTGATCGGTTTATCGATAAAAATCAAACCAAACCATGACCGTCGGTTTGAAAAATTTTCAAACTAATCCAAACCAGGGAAGGTAGGTAAACTAGTGAAACTATTAGTATAGGTTTGGTTCGGTTTGAGTGGATTGAATAGTTTAAAATATAAAATGTTCAAATGCTAATGATAAATTGTTAAATACTATATAACAATTATAATATAATCACTTGAACAAAAATTTAAATAATTCCGTTAACAAAAATCATCAAAATAATATTGTTAGAAACTATTATATCATTAAAAAAAAATTTAAAATCCATACAATAATTTTCAAACTAATCTAAACCATCAAGTTTTAAAACCACAGTTTTGATTTGATTTAGATCAGTTTGGTTAGTTGAACGGTTTGAATCAGTTTGGTGGTTCAGCAGAACCAGTGGTTTAGCTCCCCTATTTCAGCTTTTTATTTTTAATTTTTTAAATCAAGCATTTAATTATCTCTACTGTGTCTAAATTAATTACAGGGATTCATAATTTGCAGAATTTGACTTCGTACATATAAATTCATATGACTGTAAATTCAACTATTCTAAATATTTTATGTAAAATTTATATATGCAAAGTCAAATTCTTCAAACTGCGTTCCCTATAATTGATCTCAAAACTACGTAGAAATAATTCAAAAGGGTGCTAAATGAGTGGTTCCACCACAAGTAATTATTCTTATTTAAATGACAAAAAAAAAAAATAGTCAAAAGATGCAAAATATTAATATATTAGAATAAAATGTCATTTGATGCTTTTAAGGAAAAAGAATGAAAATGATAGCTAAAGATGTCAATTTTTTGCTATAGTATTACAAAGGGTATACAACAAATTTATGATTGGTTTCTAGCAACCACTGATTTTTCGAATATTCCGACAATAATTTTGGCACCCTCAACTTTCTGGCAGGAACACTGGGGAGACCAAAAAACATGTTTTCCATTTGATTTCTGATATGATTTCACTATAAATTTGTTTCTTCATAGTTTCCAATCGACTTCCAGATGTTCCATTGTTGATCTCCTTCACAACCGGTCAGAAAAATCAATTTAAAAACAGAAGAACAATGGAAACGATTCTTCTTTAACTAAAACTCGACAAAAAACCAATGGAGAGCTTTGACAATGATTAGAATTCGATGACAGCCTTTGACATCGTCTAAAACACAATGGCGGCTTTCAAATCGTCCTAAACTAAACAAAAATGAAGTTGCAAGACCTGCCGATTTTCGTTCTTCTTTGTTTTTTTTATGGAAAATCTCATTCGGCCACCTATCTTCGAAGCTGATGGTACCAAAAGATTCAACAGTGTCTGGACTATCGATCGATACCCTTAGTTCACCGGTAAGATGTAAGGTAGACGACATTGGGAACAGCATGGGACAGCAGCGGACGTTGACATTTCATATCTTTTACTGTTTCTATTTTGAAATTTTTTAAATAAAATGGCCTCGAGAAATTGATAGAAAATAAAGTGACCCGTTTGGCTTTTTTTGTTTTAAAAAAAAAAAATTGATGGTTAATTTGGCTTAAGGGCATGAAATAGTAGCCATTTTGCTAAAACCCCATCAATATTAAAGGGTAATACTTAGGGAGTTCTTGATTCTATTTTTTTGTTATTTTTTATTTTTGTTTCTTTTCCAAAACTGTCCATTGGATTATTCAGTGATCAAAAGTATTGGATGTTAGTTAAAAAATTTGATTTTGTATTATAAATTAAACAGAATTATTTCTATCTATTAAATTTACAGTCAACTGTAATTTATAACTCATATTAAAAATTTGCAATCTCCACGCACTACTTTTAATTTTTGTATTTAGTATAGACAATATAACAGATAATTAAAAAAAAAAAAAGAAATACGTTGAAATTGAGATTTCTTGATTTCGAAAACGTAGTAGCCTCGCTCATCATTAAATTACTATGCACAAATAGTGGTATTTGTAGTGAATGACAATTTTATAAATTTGCATTTGAGTTTGACGAGAATAATTAAATGGGAAAATTACTATTTATCACTTATAGTTGGCTATAATTACTATTCTATTATTCTATTTTGGCATAATTGCTCTGCTATCACTACTATTTGGTATAAATATACACTTTAATCACCGCCTCATTAACTTTGAAGTTTTGCCATTAATATGGCAACGGCAAATATAAAAACTTACAAAATTAGCCACTCAAGTTGACTTAAATTTTTATTTTTACCATTTTTACAGATTTAATACTCAATTTCAGTGTAAGTTGATTTTTTTTGTCAATAACTCCACTTTCACACATAATAATTGTAAAATCAGAATATAAAAATTCAAAATTATAATATAAAAATATATTAATATTAATAAAGACTTAAAATACATTAAAAATTCTTAATTTGATATAATAAAAATAAAAAATCAGTATTATTATTTTAAACATTTTTTTCTTAGCGACTAAAAATTATTACTGACTTTTCTTGTAAACGTTAAAATAATAATACACTCAAAATTCTTAGTGACTTTTTTAAAGTGATTTGTCATAATTATGCGACAAACTTCCCTTTGTTTAGTGAATTATATTATAATTACTTTTTGCACTATTCAAAAATGCATAATTTTAATCTGTAATATTTATAAGCTTGAATCTGTTTATAGTGTGACAAAAGGAGTAATGATATCAATTAGATCTTTTTGTACTAAGAACATAAAATGGCACATTCAAGAGACTTACGCCCTTAGAATAAATGGCATGTACGAAGGTTTAAACTGGTTAGTTTCAACTCTGAAATTAACAATCAAATCAGACTCTAAATTATCCTCACTAAATGAATTAACTACAAAAAATAAATATTGGCAATAAGTAAAAATAGAATTCGGATCAAACAAAAAGTTATGACCATAAACTAAATATTACCTTAAAGTTAAAGTTTTCTTAATAGGAGATTGGCTACCATCTTATTTAAAAAGTATTTTTTAAAATTTATATTATTTAGAAAAAATGTTTAAAATAGTAATAGTAATTTTTTTTTTTATCAAATTAAGAATTTTTATTGTATTTTAGGTCTTTATTAATATTAATATATTTTATATTCTGATTTTACAATTATTAAGTATGAAAGTAGAGTTTTTGGCAAAAAAATTCATGATGCATTGAAATTTAGTACCAAACTATAAAAATGGTAAAAATAAAAATCCAAATTAATTTGAGGGGCCAATTCTGTAATTTTTTATGTATGTCATTGCCAAATTAATGACAAAATGTCAAAATTAATGGCACGGTAGCTAAAGTGTATATTTAGATGAAACGGTGGTGATGACAGAGCAATTATGCCAAAATAGAGTGATGAAATAGTAATTATAGCAAAACATCAGTAATGAAATAGTAATTTTTTCTAATTAAATTAATATTATTTTTCTTTAATTTTATTTTTTTTATTGTTCTCATTTAATTTTTAATAATGTAAGGACAGAAGATAGAAAGTTAACCGAAATATAAATAAATAAATTAGGGAGGGGATGAAACTTTTTCATTCCGGCAAGTTTTAATTCTCATATTCAGATATTGTGTCTAACAATTCAAAACAAATAAATTTAATATAGTATAATTCTATTCATATACACTCAATTAAGCTTAAACAAACGAAGCCTAATTAAGGTTGCAGAGAATTAATGCTTAAGATAGAAGCTTAAGTAAGATTTATGACTTTGGAGAGATTTGAGGAAGGAGATCATATGGTGCTGCTTGATTGTATATGAGCTACGCCTTCGTTATAGGCTTTATTAACACACACTTATATATAGTATTTTTAATTAATCAATTATAGCACGTAAGCTGTGATTCACTTAAAGGTCACAAACCCTGTTGACTTTGAGTTGATGGTCTCCACTTTCATCAGCACTTTCCGGTATAACTATAATTTAACAATTATCAATATTATTTTTTTTAAATGAAAAATTTGTGATACTTTATTAAGCTTCAACGTCTAACAAATGCAAAATACAACTAGGTGATAAACAAAACATCAGAGAAATTGTCGAAGTAGTACAAGCTCTAGCTAGCTTATGAGTTATACCATTCGTAGTTCGTCTTACAAATTCAAAATGAACACCTCTCATGTCTAATAAGAGAGATCTACAATCATCAATCAACAAACCAAAAGCAGAATTATTTTTATAACTTGCGTCCAAAATTGTGCGAACACAAACTTGAATTTCTGAGACAGAGGTTTGGTGTTTGTTCTAACTCTTACATTAAGGAATAGTGCTGAAGAAGCTGTACTTGAAGTATTGATGCAAGTGTTTATTTTATTTTGAGTTCATGTGACAGCTAATTTGTTAGATCTTTTGCTTTAGTAAATTATCTTTTCTTTATACTTTTTAATTTGTAAATCTCCATACCTTGTATAATTAAAAGATTAGTTCAAAGATTAATAGCACCTCTAGCTATTAAACACCCGTGCCACAATCCATTATCAACTTTAGCCTGAATTAAACGAGAAAAACCTTCCATTACAAAGAATAAACAAGTATGGGGAGATAGGATCTCCTTGCCGAATTCCACAAGAGGGAATAATAGGTCCAAATGTTGACCATCATGCAACACCCAATAATGATTGTAGAAAAACAATTCAGCACCAAACCAATCCATCCATGATGAAACCCCATCTTACTAAGAACCGCCAAAATGAAATTCCATTCCAAACTATCATAGGCCTTTGAAATATCCATCTTTAGTGTAGCAAAGCTTTCCCTTCCTTCCCGCCGATTCAAAAAATAATGCATTAACTCGAACGCCACTATAATGTTATCTTCAATGCTTATATTGGCCACGAAAGCATTATGGGAAAAAGATATTACAGAAGGCAAGAATATTCGCAAATGATTAAAAATTGCTTTACTTATTATCTTATACACCACATTACAAAGAGCAATTGGCCGCAAATCACCCATAGTTTCCAGAACAGTTTTCTTAGGTATAAGAACTAATAAAGTTCGATTAAACTCTGTCAGGTAGTGCCCTTGATTCAAATACTGTATGCATGCCGCTGAAACAGCTGGCCAAACCACTTCCTAATGAGCTTGATAAAAAGCAGGATTAAAACCATTCATACCTGGGGCCTTCTCAGGATGCATACTGAATACTGCAGTTCGAATTTCCTCAACAGTTTACATCACAATCAAAAATAAATTAGCTTCTTCCGGAATGCACACTGGAATATGCTCAACTACCAGATCAACATCCCCTGCACTAGAAGTGAAAATATCAGAGAAATAACCCGTCATAATCTCACCTATCGCCAATCTATAATCCTTCCATGAACCCGCAGAATTTCTCATCGAAAAACCCGATTCTTCTTTTGTCTAGAACTAGTAGCAAAATGGAAAAACTTCGTGTTACGGTCTTTTTCTTTTAACCAGAAAACCTTAGCTCTCTGTTTCCACTTAATCTCATCATCACGCAAGAGGCCATGAAACTGATTCTTCACCTCAACAAAACGATTAATATTATAACGAACTAATTCGGTATATTATAATGAACTAATTTGTGGTATGTATGCTCTAATTCGGTAGTTCAGAAGTTCTCGATTTGAGAATTATTATTATTATTTTTTTTTTTTACAAATAGACTCTCAAGATTAAATTTTTGTGTTGTGGTTTGCGAAAATTAATTCTGTATTATAAATTTGATATAACAATTGAATTTGCAATGAGGTAAAAAGGTTAAAATTTATAATATATAGTCAAATTCAGCAAACTTCAATCCTCTAAAATTGATCTGGACACTTAGTGTATTATAAACATCTATAACATAATTTGAAAAAAAAAAATTGAAAAAATAAATAAACTTTGGCTGGGTCTCGATTCGAGACTATTGAGACCACAATTTAATTTTCTCTATAACGAGATAAAAATTTTCATTTTGGGCTGTTTTGGTCATAAGGCAAACGTGATACAATAAAAAAAATCTGTGTTTTGTTCACTTGCGTTCTTCCTTTGATTACTTCAGTAAATTATTGCATGTATATATATATATATACAGAGTTAGAAACAAAAACTCCACCTGCTGAAAAAGAAACTCAAATTTGTAAAAATGAAGACTTGTGGTAAGGCTTCACAATCGAAATCCCACTATTCCATAATCACCCTCATTCTAATCTCATTTTCCGTTTGCATAACCTGTATCCTTGTATCCCCACTTCTTTTAGTCTCTTCGAAATTCATACACATAACTTCAAACTTTCAGAATGATGAATTTTCACCAACAACTATCCACCACATTGTGTTTGGCATTGCTTCCTGCAAAAACTCATGGCCGGAGCGTCAAGAATACGTTAAGCTGTGGTGGAAAGAGCAGGAAATGAGAGGATGTGTTTTCCTAGAGGAAAGCATTATTTCCGACGACAAAAACAATACTAATACAACTTCCGGCGGTCTTCCTCCGATTTGCATATCAGCAAACACTTCCGGGTTTCGGTACACTTTCAAGAAAGGTTTACCGTCAGCAATACGAGTAGCGCGTGTAGTTTCTGAAACGGTGGCGCTTAATCATTCGGATGTGCGTTGGTTTGTTTTTGGAGACGACGACACCGTTTTCTTCCCAGAGAATTTGGTCAACGTGCTTAATAAGTATGATCACAAATTGCGGTATTATATTGGATCGAATTCGGAAATTTATGAACAGAATCGGATATTTGGATTTGAAATGGCATTTGGAGGGGGAGGATTTGCAATTAGTTATCCCCTTGCTAAAGTTTTGGCCAAGGTTTTAGATTCTTGTATTCAAAGGTATCCACATTTGTATGGAAGTGATGCCAGGATTTTTTCTTGTGTTGCTGAGCTTGGAATTGGGTTGACCCATGAACCCGGTTTTCACCAGGTTAGAATTTTATTTTTTAAATTTTCAAATTTGTTTCTGCTTCATTAGAATGAAAAACAAAGAGTGCAGCTACATTTGAATATTTATTTTTTCAAAAACAAACCATCTGATCATCTGTACAAATTTCAACAGTACGAATCGTTCTGTAAGTAATTTATAACATATAGTAAAAATCTGAAAACTGTGATATATTGTATTTAATTTCAATACCTTTTATAGTGATGATCAGCCAGTTTGTTTTTGAAAAATAATAAAGACAATAAATAAAAACAGAATCAAATGGGCATCATAATCGAATGCCCTAGTAATATTGGAAAAAAAAAATTCTAAAACTGGGGATTTTTGAACTATGCAGGTTGACTTAACAGGTGATATATTTGGATTATTGACTGCTCATCCATTGTCTTCATTAGTATCTCTGCATCACTTAGATCATGTAGGCTCAATTTTCCCGAACAAGACAAACCTAAATTCAGTTAAACACCTCTTCAAAGCAGAATCAGTTAATTCGCAAAGACTTCTACAAAAAACAGTTTGCTATGATCGTTGGACTGTTTCAATTTCTTGGGGTTATGCAATTGAGGTTTACGGAAAGCACATATCTTTGCCTGATATTTTACCTGTGCAGACCACATTTAAGCAATGGAAAAAGGGAGGCGTTCTTTCTGGAACCTATACTTTTAATGTAAGACAACCTTATTCTGATCCTTGTCAAAGACCCGTTATTTTCTTTCTTGATCATGTTTCTACTAATGATGATGGACTTATTACAACAAACTTCAAGAAAAGTTATGTTAATTGCTCAAATGATATGAGTTCTCCAAGAAAGTTGGAAGAGATCAATGTTGTTTCGCATAAGCTTGATCTTAATCATAAACAGGTTTGTTTTTGTAATTTTATTTAATAATAATTAGAATCGAAAAGGAAATGTAAATGCTAAATTGAAACTTTGATCTTGGATGATACAGTTGCGAGCTCCGAGAAGGCAGTGTTGTGATATTTTACCTTCTTCCGGTGGGAATAACGTAATGGAAATTGCAATTAGAGAATGTGGGGAAGATGAACTAATTCACAAGCAATGAGAATAACAAGATTATTATTCATTTATTAACAGGTAACATTTTCAAAGAGTATTAAATTTTGCAATTGCAAATCTTTTGTTCTTTTGAAGAATCAATTAAGCAAGTGCATTTCTGATTTCAGGATTAACCGCGAAATCGAGGGAAGAAATGACGGAGATAATTAATTTAAATTGTTTTTGATGAAAGCAAAGTGTTTTAGATGTAGCTTTTGCGTTTAGTATACGCTTTACAAATGTGTAGAGCATGTGATGTGATTCACTTAAAAGAGATGCTGCCTAATTTTCAAAGCAAAAGAAATGCTTAATAGTAGTTTATACATATATAATGATAAACTTTGTGATGTCTTTAATTTGTTAGGATTGGAAAAATCTTCTATTCATAACCAGAAATAGAATTACAGGATAAGACAAGCTCACTCAACTACAAAAAATCAATCCTCTAACTCCCACGTATTTTTCTCTCTACAAATTCTGTTAACTCACTATTTCCTCACTTGATACAAATGCTGGAGAATGCCCTCTATTTATAGGGCTAAAACGGAGTGTGAATAAGATCTTTCATTTGTCAACAATGTTTGACTTAGTTGACAAAGATGGTGACATTGTTGACTTCGTTGAAAATTTCAAGTTGACATTTGACTTTGTTGGTAACAAAGTTGACTTCAAGTTGACAGCTAGTTGGTGGCAGTTGAGAGTAGGTTTGTAGATGGAAGAATTTGGATACCTACATAATTTTCATTGCTTGATTAGGTGCATTTTTATGTATTAGGCCGCTAAGTATTCTAACAAACACTCACCCGCTCAAAATTATACTTTTTCTTTCTAGTTGCATAAATAAATTAGCTGCTGGGACTGTGATCTTATAATAATGTCGTAGAAAACCACGTCAAAGTCCAAAAATAATTAATTTTCATTAGTCATTCTTGATTTCATGACTAACATTTCAATTTAAACATAGACACAACGCGCATAAGTTAGTCTAATAATAAATGTATATTGAATTTTATAAATTCTTTTGTATGGATTCATTTTATAAATTCTTTTCTATGACTATGTCAATTTTCCCCCTCTTAATTCTTTTACTTGTCTCTTTAGAATTTTAGATTTTAATATAAAAAATCAACAATTTGATAGAGAAAGTTATTGTATAATATTTTCAGGTTGTTAGAAACTTGACTTCAGATTCAAAATTTGTTCAAACTCTAATGGATTTTATGTTTGGATTCATTTTCGTATTCCTAGAAAAACAAATATATGCAAGTCAAAGAATGACTTTTGTTGCTAACATTATTGACTTTTCTTCTTTATTAATCTCAATTCTACTAAGGTAGGTGTTAATTTGCTTCACCAAATTAGTTCAGTAAGAGATAAAAAGCACCCAAATTTGTTCATAATTTTAGTCTATGAACAAAAATCTTGCCACCACAACCAAGAAAATGCATTTTCTATCTATACATATAGTTTTGTGGCTTTTTCATTTCTACACTGCTCTTACTAATGCTCAAGAAACAAATTGTACAAGTACTAATCACACTACCAGCAATGCCTATAACCAGAACCTAAACCTTACTCTTATTTCCCTTGCGGCCAACGCCTCTCGAGTAGGCTACTACGCTACTTCCACCGGCAAAGCACCCGATACTGTTTATGGTTTAGTGCAATGCAGAGGTTATGTCAGCAACAAAGATTGCCAAGCCTGTGTGGATACTCAAGTTTCAAGAATCAAATTGCAGTGTTCTAATCAGAAGGCAGTTTTTATTTTTAATGAAAATTGTATAATTCAATTCTCCGATTGGAACTTTTTCTCAACACCTGATAACAATCCAAGGTTTTATATGTGGAATACACGAAATTCTACTCAGCCAGTTCTTTTCAATACTCAATTAGGCAATCTGCTTAGAGTTCTCTCGGCGAAAGCCGCAGCCAATACTAATAACAATAGGATAGCCTTTGGAAATACGAGTTATACGGATCTTGCTAATATATATGCAATGGTGCAGTGTGTAAGAGATATAGCAGATAATGAGTGTTTGATTTGTCTTCAGAATATTATTAGCTATATTCCTCAGCAACTTGATAAGAAAATGGGGGGTCGAATTTTCTCTCTGAGTTGCAATATTCGGTATGAGATGTATTCTTTCTTTGTATTTTCATCTTCTCCATCGCCTTCTCCTCCGTTGCTGAAACCAAATTCAACACAAGATTTAACTACTCATAAAGGTATAGTATATGCTCAATTTCACTTGCCGACTCCAACTTGTTTGAGACTAAGGCTTAGTTGTTGTTTCATCGTGTTGATATGCAGGGAAAACTTCGAAAACTATTGTTCTTGTGGCGATTGTAGCTGTTGTTACTTTGACAGTTACTCTTATATTTCTCAGTACTTACATCATTTGTAGAAAGGGAAGGGTGAAAAGACCAGCTGGTAATTTAGCTTATAGTTTTTTAAAAATAAACTTAGATTTTGGAAAAATGTAATTAATATTTTTGTATGTAATTGTTGTTTAGATGACAGTGAGAATACTGAAGATGGTAATGAGAACTTAGACTCACTTTCAATTGGAGTTAACACACTCAGATTGGCAACAAGTAATTTTTCTGAAGCATACAAACTCGGAGAAGGGGGATTTGGTCCGGTTTACAAGGTACTTCTTTCATTCAATTTCCAGTGTCTATATATAGATACGTAGAAAGCAAGATATCCTGAATTGTAATTTTCTTTTCAGGGGAAACTAAGCAATGGTCGAGAAATAGCTGTAAAAAGGCTATCAAGAAGCTCAGCACAAGGTCTAGAAGAGCTCAAGACAGAAGTCATGTTAGTTGCTAAACTGTTACATAGAAACCTGGTAAGGCTAATTGGGTTCTGCTTGGAAGAAGAAGAGAAGTTACTTGTCTATGAGTACTTGTCAAATGGTAGCTTGGACAAGATTTTATTTGGTAATGTACACATTCCAACTGTTAAGAACAATATTTTTCAGATTATAAATTCATACTGATGATTTTGGAAAATTATGAATAAGACAGATCAGAATAGACGGTTTAGCTTGGAATGGGAGAGGCGATACAAGATCATAATTGGACTTGCTCGAGGGCTACTGTACCTCCACGAGGATTCTCAACTGCGGATTGTTCATAGAGACTTGAAAGCTAGCAATATATTGTTGGATGAGTATATGAATCCTAAAATTTCTGATTTTGGGTTGGCTAGACTATTTTCTGGTAGTCAAACTCAAGCCAACACAGAGAAAATTGCTGGGACTTAGTGAGTCTTGAAACTTAATTTCGATTTCAACCACTTTCTTGTATACATTGCCTCCATTTTTTTAAGGTTCAAAACAAGGGAAATGATCATTCTTGAATTGTTTTTAATGAAATGCAGTGGATATATGGCACCAGAGTATGCTAAAAATGGCCATTTTTCAACAAAATCTGATGTCTATAGTTTCGGTATTCTAGTTTTGGAAGTTGTGACAGGTCAAAAGAACTCCAGTTTCCACAATTTTGGGAATCTCCAAAGTTATGTAAGTATGATATAGTTTTCGATTCTCCTATGCACATGTAAATTTGCAGAAAATTAGTAATTGGAAGAAGCTTAAATAAGTTACAAACTTACAAATAAGCACCACATAATGAGGTTTCACTACACACAACAGGACAGCCCTCCACTCAAAAACATACACCAAATTGGCAATTTGGTTCATTTTTAATAGAACTCAACAACTCTCCCTCTCATTCACGCGAAAAGACCAATTGAAATACACCGAATTAGCGATTTGTTTTATTTTTAATAAACTGAATTGATGAAGTTGGACTCTTGGTGTGTTAACAGGCATGGGAACATTGGATCAACGGGACAGCTCTGGATTTGGTAGATCCAACAATGGGATATCAATGGCCTAAATACGAAGTATTGAAATGCATCCACATTGGGTTATTATGTGTTCAAGAAGGTGTTGTTGATAGACCTTCAATGTCTGAGATTCTTATGATGCTTAGTGGTTATAGTACGAACACTCCATCTCCATTGCAGCCAGCTTTCTTTATCTCAAACGGAAGCCATGGATCAAATTCTGAACCACCTCAATTCCATTCACTTAAATTAGAGTGTTCACAACAATCTGTAAATGAGGTTTCTATAACTGATTTCTACCCTCGCTAGTCACTCGAGAATTTGTGGTTTGGTTAGAGAACCCGCCATATTTTACTCGATTATACAAAGATTTCTCTATTTTTTGTTTTTTTAAATGTAGTATATAAAGATTTCTGATAATTATAAATGCATTTGGCGTTCGTTACAGTATCTAAAATACTATTTTAAAGTTTAACTATCGTAAAATTTGGGAAAGTAGAAGTAAATCTCAGTTTTTGTAGATTCCTTTCATGTAAATATTGATTTGATTACAAACATTTAAAATAAGGAAAATTTACAATTTCCTTCCTATTTTTTACCTATTTCTGCATTTTCCTCCCTGTCTTTTTTTTGGGACAAAAAACTTCTCACTTTATATTTCCATTAACATTTTCCTCCTTCTGTCTATTTTTTTTTTTTGTTAAAATAACAGTTAAAAGATCAAAATGTAGTTTTACGGATCATTTTGAAAAAACTTAAAAAAATAAAGGACGGTTTTGAAATTTTCCCTTCTTCTTCAATATTCTTCTCCAATTTCCAACCCTAGCTGCAGCTCCTCCATCCCCACCACCTCAAGATGGCAACATCCATTGCGACCTCCGTCTGCCACCACCACCTATCAACCTTTAGCCAGCTATTTCTGCCACTGCCTCTATCCCCACCATCTCCAGAAATTGATGGTCTCCTTTTCCATCTTTGAAATCGATGGAGGAGCAAAATCAAGATGCAAAATACAAATTGAATGTCGACGCTAAATCGATGAATTAAAAATTACAAATCGAAGAAATCGACTAAAAACAGTTTTAGCAAACTTGACAGAATCACTGCAATCCAAGGAAGGAATCTCGTCGGAAACCGTTAAGACTAACAAAAACTTACTCATAGCAGAAGCAGAGATTTGAAGCTAGACGGAAACTCTTTGCCGACCAACGGAATCGCAATGGCTACCGATCGATTAGACGTAAAAAATGTTGATGTTTCTGGAAGGAATATAGCCATCGCTATTTGAAACCACATCGGAAGCAACTGACATTCATGGTGGAAGAAGAAAATAAGCAAGAAGAAGATCGAAAATCGCTTTCCGTCAAGCTTCTATTTCTCCGTCAACCAAATCAAAATTTGGTTTTGATTTTGCTCCTCCATCGATTTCAAATATGGAAAAGGAGACCATCAATTTCTGGAGATGGTGGGGATAGAGGCAGTGGCAGAAATAGCTGGCTAGATGTTGATAGTGGTGGTGGCATAAGGAGGTCGCGATGGATGTTGCCATCTTGAGGTGGTGGGGATGGAGGAGCTGTGGCTAGGGTTGGAAATTGGAGAAGAATATTGAAGAAGAAGGGAAAATTTCAAAACCGTCCTTTATTTTTTTTTTTTAGCTTTTTCAAAAGGATCCGTAAAACTACATTTTGATCCTTCAACTATTATTTTAACAGAAAAAATAGATAGAAGGAGGAAAATGTCAACAGAAATATAAAGTGGAGAGTTTTTTGTCTGAAAAAAAATGACAGAAAGGAAAATATAGAAATAGGTAAAACATAGGGAGGAAATTGTAAATTTTCCTTAAAATAACGTGATGCATATATGTTTTGTTTGCATTATATCATCTCCCTAGCAACCCAAGCACTAGTTTACCATAGTTTACAATAAGTTTATAAAAATTCCAGAATCTATTAATTTTCAGGTATACAAGTTTATGAATAGCATATAAGAACTTTACAAACAGAATATATGAAAAAAACCAATTGAATGATTTGTTGTTTATCATACCACCATAGACAACTTTCCATTCAATTGATGTACAAAAAGTTAGTGAAAATCTTATGAGTATATAAGATTATGAAGAACGGAAGAACATATTCAATTCCTGGAAAAAAAGGAAAACTATAAAAAATCAAAATAATAATTCAATTCCTCAAAACAAAAACCAATCAAAAGTTCTTTTAAAGTGCCCAGCTTGAAACCTAGTCAGCATAGGATGTGTTCGTGACGGATTAGGTAGTGAAGGCGCTGGTAAGGAGGTGAGCTGTGACTGTGGAAAGGAAGCTGTGATTGTGGCGGTGAAAGAGCATGCAAGGAGGTAAGAACACTAAATGATTTTGGTACTTACGCCACAAGAAAAACTATAAATTCTCCTAGAATCAATATGCGATATTAGCTAGAGAATTAATAGAAAATATGATTTTATTTTAATAGAATGATGAATTAGTTCAATAAAATCAAAATATATGAAAAAAAAGTGTTTTCAAAATTAGAGATACAAAATAAGAGTTCGAATCTCTATCCTCAGGTCAGGAGGAGAATGTGCATCACTCTTACCATTTGAACTAGAGATCATTTGCGATATTTCAAAAAATTTTAAATACAATTCTGTAATTTTCCCAAAAATTATACTAGGTTGTTCATAAATTCAAAAATTTAACTCGAGTTTAGTTAATTTAATCATCAAATTAATTGGCTATAAACTTTCATCGAATCACAGTGCTGCTGGCAACTGCTTTGCCGAAAAATAAGATTGCATTATGAGAAGTCAACATTTGGCTTGTATACAGCATATGATTTGGATTGGATCAACTCAAACATTATCTAGAAGCTGTTAAGTTTGACTATTTAAGATCCGTTGACCTAGTAATATGTACGTGCACCAACGTATATTGTTGACTAAAACTTGATTCTCTTAATTGGAAATCGGTAAGCAGCTTGAATTTGTTTAAGGGTATTTTGAAATCGAGACCTACTGAATCCAGTTATTTTCATTAAAAAACTCACTAATTACGATTAAAAAAAAACTTGATTCTGTTAAAATATTCTAAAGTGGTGACTATTTGTTGTTTATCAAATGTGGTTTAAGAATTAATAAAATACATTATGACTTTACTTTATGTTGTCATCGAGTTTATTGTTTGATTAATTCTATGTACCATTTAGCACATATTCTTACAATCCATAAATATAAATTCACTTTTCATTTTTTATGTCTGTTAATATGAAGTTTGACTTTTAAGTAGTTTTAACAGCAATTTATGATTTCTCAACATTGGAATATTTGAATGACAAGTTCAAATTCAGACTCACATATAGAGCGCAGATGTACAACACATATTCAACCGCTCCTGATTAATAAAATAATCTCATTGATGAAAAATAAAAAAACAACCAACACCACTAATTAAAATTTTTTTTGACATAATCTACCACTGATTAAGTTAATTAACTCATCTTTAGCCAACGCACGTGTGAGTATATTTACATTGGATTGCATAAAATTTCAATGAGATCATAGAGCATTTCAATTTAATAGCTTTGTCTTTCGTAAGTGCTAATTTAAATATTGTTGAATTAGGTATGGTCTACTCCGATTGCATTTTGCTGATAATGGACATCTACCATACTCTTTTATTGCCGCAGCCCTCTTTGGAAGCTTCTTTCCCCCACTTTTGGCAAATTGAAAGATAAACTATCTAAAAATTGAAAAAAAATGGAATTATTTCCATACTAAACTTTGATATTAAGTGTTTGAAAATTATTGTTACATAAATTTAAAGGTATAAGGCTAACTTTCAACTTCGAGACTTTGTTCAAAATTTTTTGTTTGAATTTGGATTATTCATTTCGCAGTTTAAGAAACTTAAATGCTTTCTAGATTTCCTAAAACAGATAGTTTAAAACAATTGCAATTATATGCTAATGCATGCCTCAATATAATTTCTATAAATCATAACAGGTTTTTTTTTTTTTTTTTGAAAAAAATAAATCATAACAAGCTAAATAACAACGATAATGATAACATTTACTCTTATAAACATGGTTTGAAGACCAAACAATAAATAAAAGAAATAATTGATGTTTTTAAACTTTCAAATTGAAACCCTTGTTTCTTCATATTGCAATTCCAAACCTTATTAGATAGATTTCAGATTATAATTTAACTCTAGTATATTAGAAAAGAAAAGGACCAAGTAGTC
>CATIWJ010046899.1:0-38937 GCA_949640765.1 Croton laevigatus | reverse complement strand
ATCACCTCTAGAGTTCTCTGCTGCGTGTTTCCTATTATTGCAATATCTCCGGCGTCACTATTTCCAGCAAATGCATAAGCATACCTGATTCGCCCCAGTGGCAACAAATACTCCCGTTTTATCAATTTCAACATGTGTCGCTTCGTTGAACAAGAAAACGATCTTAGGGAAGCTAACTGTCGTGCTCTTGCTAAAATCGAAACACGTGTCAAGTATTGAAAATGGATCAGCCGCTGGATACTGAGACATCATTTGTTTAAACGCCGATTTAAGTGCCGAGTAAGCTGCCGGTGGCAGCCAAGTGATGACAGTGCCGGAATCAATGATTGTGCCGGCGGATGAGAACACTGTACTCGGAATCTGCAGTTTTTGGCCTTCGACTGTGATTCCGGTGAGTTCGAGATCGTAAAAGTCGGAGGTGGTTGTTTTTAGAGGAAAGTACTTTGGTGATTTTGATTGAGACGATCCGAAAGATAGAAAACCGGTGGAGCTTTGTGCCGGAAGACAGTAAGAAAAGAGTTTGTGATATTTCGCAACGGTTTGTGATACGACCGATATTTTAGAACGGAGGTAGCATTAATTTTTTGAGACAAATATTTTTATGATGCAAGCATTAGAATACCCATGGTTTTTTCTCTACATATTCCTATTTCTTGGAGCTTATGGACAAAATCTAGCTGATTTTATATTAATAGGTAATGGGTCAATCAAATCTTAGTGGAATGATCAAAGAATATGGCACATAAGAGCATTAACATGTTACCTACTTGGTTCAATTGAATTCTTACTTAAGATGATTTTAGGAATCTCAAGTTTCAATTTTAATGTGACAAGTAAATCAGTTGATGATCAAGTAAGCAAAAGATACGAGTAAGGAATCTTTGAATTTGGATTCCATTTTCCTATGTTTGTTTCTCTTACAATTGCGGCTTTAGTTAAGTTAATTTCATTTATTCATGGCTTATTTCAAGCTTTCAAAGATGGAAATTCTGAAGTACCTTTTTTGTAGATACTTATTTCAGGTTTTGTTGTTTTGAATTGTTTGCCAATTTATGAAGCTGTAGGTTTTAAAAGTGATAGTGGGGGAAATGCCACTTAACACTACTTATATGGCTATATTTTTTACTTCTTGTATTTTTTTGGTTTCTTGTTGTATCTTGTGAAATTTTTAATTGAGAATTGAGAGTATTGTTGTCGTATTTTTACAGATAATTTTGTTTTCTTATGGAATCATCATTTGAAATATTCAGAGTATATTTTACTATTCTCTAAAAAAACAGTAAAATATTTTGAATGATTAAAAATTAAAATATTTTGCGTAGACTAGGTAAAGTTTTGAAAGTCAACAAATTGGAAAATGGAAAAGTTGCAAATATGATACAATTTTCAAATTGGATCCCATCCAAAAGTCAATCTAGTTGTCTAAATAATTTACTATACTGTATTTAATTTAAATTAAGTTTATTATTAATTTTTATGCAGAAATTTCCAAATACATTCATCGTTGCCGGCTCAAGGAGAATCTACTAAAGCAATGCCTTTAGGCCTCCAAATTTAAGCCTTAAAATTTTTTAATTGAATAACTATTTAATCAGGCCTCCAATCTTCTTTTTTTTTTTTTTCAACATAGATATAACTCATGCATCCGGTGTGGAGAGGAGATTTGAACTCTGTCCGTTTGGATATGAGGGTTGGACACGAGAACATATTATTTACCAACTTTATAGAGCCTCAACCACATCAGGGCTCCAATCAAAGCTCCTTAAAATTTATCTTAACATAAAACGTCTCATATTCTACTTGCCTTTGAGGCTTTATATATATATATATATTTTTTTTAACATACCTTTGAGGCTTTATAATAACTTAAGCTGCCCATAACATTCATTTTTGCACAGGTTGTTAATCTAGTATCTAAAATTGATTAAAGAGTTTAAAATTTATATGATATGATCTAGATGTGCATTAGCGAACTTAGGAAAATTTTTTAAATGAGATCAACATAGTAACAGTAATTTCGGGAAAAAAAAAAATACTACTAGGAGCTGTAATATTAAAAAATTAAGTCACTTTTCAATTTCTAGAAAATTTAGTAGAATTTTGTTTTGCACACATTTTATTTATTTAGTAGATTGGTGAACTTAAATGCTATGATTGTTATTTTTATGAAGCAAATAGTGATATATTTAGCTTCCATGAAAAAAGAGTAACAATAAATTTTTAGAATTAACGTTATAAATTGTTTTAAATTTGGGAAAATAAAATAAAATTTAATGTCAAAATTTTTTTAAATAGATATTAAAAAAAATTCTAAATTTTAAATACAATAAATAAAAAGAACTGTGAATTGACCCTTCATTTCTTCACATGGTCCGCCAGTGTATTATTTATCCGTTTAGTCTAAATTTTGATAAATTAATAAATTATATTTTTGAGTTGTTATTTAGAAAAAATGTTATTTTAAAATGTTGATTAAATTCAATTTACAATCACACGCACCTATAATGGAAAGTCGAAGTGAAATTGGGCATGATTCACCACCAGGTGAACATGGTTGGAGAAGACGATGATCTATAGTTAAACTGTAAGCCCATTATTTAAATTGTGTTTTATGTATTTGCTTTCAAGTTTCTGATTTTTTCCCCTATTCTATTAGTATGTGACCACTTGGAAATTTTTGAATTTTTGGTTTGGCGTTTATTGATTTGAACCAGATTCAATTTTTTTTTTTTAATTTCACGAACTAATCATTTTGTTAAAATTAGAATATCTCTAATGCGAGAGTGAAATGCTCCAATTTGATCGCTACATTAGAAAAAAAGAATTCTCTAATACTAATATCTATTTGATAATCAAATTGATATAGCAATATATACTAACAAATAAAAGTAGGTAGCTTTCTATATAAAAAAAAAAATAGTTTTTTAACAAATTTTATCAAAACAAACTACTTTAGGAAAAAAAGACAAAAGTAGCTGATTTTTTTGAAAAACGTTAACAAAACTAACTACCCTTGACAAAATTAGCTAACTAATATCTATCCTCATTTACCCTATAAAAAAAAAAGAAAGATTATTCCATCCCTCCCTCAAGCAACTAAATATGAAAAAAAAAAACCCTTAAAAACACACAAAATCAATACAAAAAATAATCAAACAAAGAAAATCAACTTTCCAACCAGCCGAACAACTTTTTAAACTCCAAAAACCAATCAAAAATAGTAAATCAATAGCAAAATAAGAGTTAAATAAAAAAAAATTGCAACATTGCAGCAAGAAAAATAGAGAAAAAAAGTGCAAAAATAGAATAAAAGATACGAACAATGAATCTTTGAAATTGGATTCCATTCTTCTATGTTTGTTTCTCTTACAATGGCAGCTTTAGTTAACTTAATTTCACTTATTCATGGCTTATTTCAAGCTTTCAAAGATGGAAATTTTGAAGAACCTCTTTTGCATATACTTATTTCAAGTTTTGTTGTTTTGAATTGTTTGCCAATTCATGAAGCTACAGGGTTTATTAGTGATAGTGGGGAAATGCCACTTAAGACTACTTATATGGCTATATTTTTTACTTCTTGTATTTATTTGGTTTCTTATTGTATCTTGTGAAATTTTTAATTGAGAATTAAGAGTATTGTTGTTGTATTTTTAAAGGGAAAGGTGCATTGCACAGGACTAGGTAAAATTTTCAAAGTCAACAAATTGGAAAATGGAAAAATTGCAAATATGATACAATTTTCCTCCTTTTTTTAGCTTCTTATAACATTCTTGTTTGCGCATGCAACTCAAGTCCACGAAACGTGTAGCAAGCCTCTTTTTCTCTTTTCTTTTCACATAGTTTGATTATTTTTCTTCTTTTAATTAATTAATATAGAGGTCCAATGAACCGAAAAATCAAAATAAAAATAGACCACATAACAGAAGGCCATCATCCCCTAAAAAATATGGTTAGGGGAATTGAGTTCATTGTCGAAGGATGAAAATAGTTGTTCTTGGGAGATGACATATCTAGGTGTCACTTGTTAGCTATTGTTGGTAGATGACTGTTGGACCTCATACGCTATCAACTCTTCTAAAATTAATTGGTATAAAAGTTGATAATGTCTGAGGTCCAACATAAACATCTCTAAGAGTATCTCTAATGCTAATGTAGATTGTAGCTGATGTGTCATATAAAATGAAAGGTATGGATTGTTACGTGACTAAATGTTTATTTATAGAGATTCACATTAAGAAAATTCTCTATAATGCAAATCTTCTATCCTATATTTTCTCTTTTTTTTTTTTTTTTTGCCCACAACTTAATATGAAACCAATCACATGATAATATTAATTTAGATGTTGTCTAATAGAGCTTCTATTTCTGGAGGCTCTGCTAGACAATGTCTATTGACACGTCAACTTCACTATGAAATAGATGTTTGCATTAGAGATGATTTTTTTTCTATTTTTCTGACGTAACAAGTGGATTAAAGCAATCCACTTTTGCATTGGAGATGCTTAAGTTTCGCTTGCCAATTGAATCACCCCTACCCGTCAATTGCGTCTGATTATTTTATTTATTTTAAAATAAATACTCTCTCCATTCTATTTAGTTGAAAAATAGAGAAAAACACAAATTTTAACTTTTCTAAAAGGAAAATTGTTCTATATAAATCAAATATCCAATATAGGAATTTTCTCTTTAGTTGTCATTTAGAAAATAAAATTTTAACTAATATAATTAATTAAATTCCATTATAATTGTTTAGTTTCATAAAAGGGTAAAAGTCACAAGGTGAATTTTCTTTTCTTAAAATTCTTTAATTCTCAACCAGAATTATATTGGATGAATGATTATGATTATGATAACTGCAGATAAAACTATTATTGGAGAAAGTGAAAGTGAGGTGTGTTGCCATGGTTCATTACCGACTGGACTATCTAACGCACCACCTGGCTTAGGACGATGATATTTAAGAAGAAAATCTTGCTTACATTTGGTATATGAAATGCTCTTAGATACTAAATCAATCATGATAATTGTAATTCAGTAGTTCTCGATAACTATGATCCTTCGAAAGTAGTGAGGTTTGTTAATTATAAAATTACATCAAATAGTTTATAATTTTTATCCTTTTTATATTAGTATAGTTCTATTTTGATTTAGACCTAAACTTGTTGGAACAAATGATCAGTCAAATGAGATAATTAGTTGAGGTTTGTTAATAATAAAATTACATCAAATAGTTTATAATTTTTTCCATTTTTATAATAGTATAGTTCTATTTAGATTCAGACTTAAAGTTGTTTGGAACAAATTGATTCAGTCAAATGAAATAATTAAGAGTTTTTGATTTATCGATTATGATTTTAATCATTATTTTTTTTTATATCATTATCACAATGGTTATTAAAACTATTTTTTGAAAAATTTGTTTAGAGATCAATAGAAATTACACAAAAAATCTATTTTTGATACGTAAAAACACAATTAAATGTAAAAACACAATTAAATACAAAAAACAGTGCATAAATATTTTAAGGAAATTTTTAAATTTTCTAAAATTCTACGTAGAATAAAAATATCATACAATAAATATATGTAATATAAGAATACAAACTTGCTAAATTAACTGGTTCACGGATTCTAAACCCAGCTTATTTTGCTAACATCTAAATAATTTAAAAAAGTTCAATAGTTTAGGCTTTACTTTCGTCTTCTTTAATTTTTAGACCAATTTTCTAATTTTTTGACATATTTTAAGTTATTTCTGACCATTACATATTCTTTAAATTTTCAAAGTCCACAAATTGGAAAATTCAACATGAAAAGATAACACCAATGAAAATTTCTTTCTATTATATAATACTTGCCTTAGCTCTTCTCTTCTTCATCACAAACTTGAGAAAAAATATATATATAATAAAAATGGTTCAGAGGGCATCATTTGCAATTCCAATCCTTTTCCTCATTTTTTTAGCTTCTTACAGTATTGATGTTGCACAAGCAAATGGAATCAATGAAACTCGTAAGAACCCTCTCTCTTCTCTTCTCTTTTCAAATTGGATTCCATTCAAAAGTTAATGTAGGTGTTTAAATAATTTACAGTATAATTTAAGTTTATTAGTATTAATTTTATGCAGAAATTTCAAAATACATTCATTATTGCTGGCTCAAGAAGAGTCTATTAAAGTAATAGCTTTAAGCCTCCAAATTTAAGCCTTAAAATGTTTCAATTGAATAACTATTTAATCAAGCCTCCAACCAAAACTCATTAAAATTTAGCTTAACATAAAGAGTCTCATATATTCTAATTGCGTTATAGGTTTTATAATATCTTAAGCTGCCCATAACATTCATTTTTGCATAGGTTGTTAATTTAGTATCTAAAATTGATTAAAGAGTTTAAAATATGTATGATATAATCTAGACATGCAGTAGCAAACTTAGGAAATTTTTTTTAATGCGATCAACATAGCAAGAGTAATTTCGGGAAAAAAAAAAATGTACTACTAGGAACTGTAGTATTAAAAAATTAAGTCACTTTTCAATCTTTAGAAAATTTAGTAGAATTTTGTTTTGCACACATTTTATTTATTAGATTGTTGAATTTAAATGGTATGATTGTTATTTTTATGAAGCAAATAGTGATATATTTAGCTTCCATGAAAAAGGAGTAACAATAAAATACATTTTTAGAATCAATGTTATAAATTGTTTTAAATTTGGGAGAAAAAATTAAGAATTTAATGTCAAAAATTTTTGTAAATAGATATAAAAAAAATATTCTAAATTTTAAATAGAAAAGAAAGGTGAATTGACCCCTCTTTTCTTCACATCACCTGGTCCACCAATGCATTATCTATCCGTTTAGTCTAAATTTTAATAAGTTAATAAATTATTTTTTTAGTTGTTAGTGTTGATTAAATTCAATTTACAATCACACACACCTATAATGGAAAGTCGAAGAGAAATTGTGAAAAAAAAAAAAGGTTTTCTTTTCTTAAAAAATCTAAATCATTTATCATATCACAATAAGAATTATATCCCATGCATGATTAATAACTAAGTGCAATTTCTTTTTTATTTGTAATAGCAGACAAAAATTTGACTTTTATTGGAGAAAGTAAAACTGAAGCTGGTGTTGGACATGGTTCAAGACAAGCTGGACCTGGAAATGCACCACCAGGTGGAGGTGGGAGCAGACAATGATCTATAGTTAAAGTATATGCCCATTATTTAAATTGCGTTTTATGTATTTGCTTTCAAGTTTCTGAATTTTGTTTTTTTTTTTTCCTATTCTATTAGCATCTGACCACTTGGAAATAAGATTTTTGAATTTTGGTTTTGCGTTTATTAATTTGAACCGGATGAAATTTTTTTTTTAAAAAAAAAAAAGTTTGACGACAGATCATTTTATTAAAATTAGTGTATCTCTAATGCTAGAGTGAAATGCTCTAATTTGATTACCACATTGTAAAAAAAATATTTTCTAATATTAATATGTATTTGGTAATCAAATTGATTTTATCATAGATATATTCTAACACAAGCCCGGCCTCACAAGCTCTCCGTTTGCGTGTATTACATGCGCGTTTGACTTTGTTAAAAAAGAGTTGCGTGTAATTCACACAAATAGTTTAGAGGCTTCATATTGCTATTACTTCACCGAATGGCCTAACGTAAAAAATTTGTAAAGTTCAAGAGCTTCGTAATGCTTTTGGCCAAAACTGAAGATGGTGGTGAACATGGCTCAAATCCTGGAGAATCAAGTGGCCCATATAGAAGAAATTAAATCGAAGAAAAATGGTTATGTATAGAGTTACAAGTGTTGATGATTTTAGCGAATTCTAATTAGGCCTATATAAGTTTCATATCGACCAAGAAATCTTGCATATGTTCAAGTATTTAGAATCATATGACCAACTACTTGCTATTGGTGAAACTGAAGTTTAAATAAAAAGGAATTTAATGTTTTCTTATTCTGTCTTTCAATTTTTTGATTATCCAATTTGAGGCATATGCAACTATCACATAAGTCTTTCGTTCGTGAATCATCTTGAATTGTTGTCAAATTGAAACCATGATGAATTATAACTGAAATCGTTGAATCTCGAGCCAGTTAAGGTTTAAAGAAATCTTGAACCCTGAACCATCTTGATTGAACCTTCTAGAACTCAGGCCCGTCTCTTTACCAGTGCAACATGTGCTATTGAACAGGGCCCCCATGATTTGGATGGCCCCAAATGAGAAGTAAGCTAAAGAGAGAGATGTAAGAGTATAATCAGTTTATAATTGTTTACAATTGCTTTATAATCAGTTTATTATTGTTTATAATTATTTTATAATCGTTTTTTAAAATTAGAAGTTTGAATAAGTTTTAATTTTAGGACTCCAAATTTAAAAATTGCACAGAGCTCTTCTCTATTTCTTGGAGACGGCCCTGCTAGAACTAAAAGTTTTTTGCATGATTAAAACCAAGTATTTCTTTATTTAAAAGTTACAATTTGCCACTTAATAAAATAATTCAAATTTGTCAAGTGGAGAACCTTCGGATATATATGTGCTTGAGGATAAGGGAAAAAAAAAATTGTCCTTGCCAAGAATGATTCCATCAATAAGCATAAAAGTTGTTGTAGAGGATCGGATCAAATGAGAATTAGGGCTCTTTTGTTTTTTAGATAGATGGAGCGGATAGCTGTTAGTAGTTTATCCGTTAATTTATTTGAGTTTGAGTTTGGTAAATATTCCAATCGAGTATGAATAACCGATAGAACATTAAAATCGCAGCAGATTCCATCAGCTCAGGTATCAGATAAAATTAACCTTATTCTTCATGATTTCTTCCTGTTTTGTTACTGATTTCCTGCTGAAGATTTTGGAAGAATTCAAATTTATATTGAAGGGGTAGACTGAGGAAGCTCATATGCCCAACGAACGAGTGGTAAGTGAAAGTAAGCTTTTCCATTTTTTTATTTTAGTTAAATCTTCTCCTTCTATTTATGCCGCCGCTCATCCATCACGTTTTACAAGTCGTCGATCACCGGCCGAAGGACACTTGCAGAGATTTGATTCCAACGATGAGTTCAAAGTTTATTTATTTGGTTTTTGATTGTCCCTTATTTTTGGTTTTGATCGAGTAGCTTAGGTTTTTTTCCCATTTTTTCAGAAATTGATTTTTTTCTTTTTTCTCCCTGTAAATCAGTGTCTTCAATCTTCAACTTTTACTTCTGCAGCCGCTCAACCCACCACCTTGATTGCAGCTCGTCGAAGGACCGGCGAAGAGGATTGCTCTGTTCCAGGTATGATTCCTTTATTGTTAGGATCTCTGTATTTGAGGTAATCACTTAACTAAAATTAAATTTATTGGGGTCATTAGTTTGCTCCATGCAAATTAGCTTGTTAAGGAAATTATATGTTTGTAATTGTGATGCCAATGTTAAATTCACACATGTTATGATCCTTTTTTTGTGATGAAGAAGGTCTAATTTTACTGCTATATCCCCAACAAACAAGTTGAACTGTTGAAGATGGAGCCCTCCATTCAACAAAAACCTCGTCCTTGGATTAAAACTACTTCATGGGGTGAATTCTCCTCAAAGTGGAAAAATTTGTCTTAGCTCATTTGTATGAGAACAGAGGCAGTAGGCTATGATCGATTAGTTTTGCATTTAATTTACTTCTTAAGCATTCTCTTATGCTCGCACGACTAGCAAATTGCAAATTTTAGCTGTTCACCAAATTTACACTTTTTTGATATGGAATAGTATTACTGATTGATAATAGAAAATGATCTACAACTTACAAGATGCCCAGCTGCAGTATTTATTTCCTTGAAAATTTTCTAGTGGACAAGCCATGGGAATCATGTAGTATGGGAAATCTGTTTTTCCCTCATCAGTTGGATTCACATTTTCCCATTAATATAGTTGCTAGACCGATCCAAGATCTATTGTGTAACATGGATAAGCTTATTCCAGGTCTTGATTGCTTTACTTAACTGAGTTTATTTTATTTCATAATTGATCTTTATAAGCTATGTTTATTGGTTTGTCTACTGTTTAATAGAAGCGTATCATGCAATTTTTGTACTGCTTACTTTGTCAAAATTCACATACGATGCAGACAAATAGAATATTAAGGAATAATATCATTGGCTACTGTAAGATTGACCTAATAGAATTTTTAACACAGGTGAGCTACTTGACCGTTGAATGATTTCTCAATATTTTGATATTTGTTATTCTTCCATGCTTGTCTTTTATGCATATATATTTTTTTTCAACTGATAGAATTGACATCACATATAGTGAGATACTTGATTGAGAAAGTAATTTAATGCTGATTTTGCTAGAAGAAATCCCTATGTTCATATTGCAATATGAAGATTTTCAGTCCATTTTGTAATGTCGAAAAACTATGTGATGAAAAATTATAGATTATTCATAGAGGAACCCTTTTTTCCCTTTCCTTCTTTGGAATATTTTGCAGAATCACCATCTAGGTAAGTTTGGCGACCTCAAACAAAACTGAAAATGTGACTGGATTCTTCTGGTTTTTGATATTATGATTAATTTCTTGGGTCTGATGAACAATGTTGGAACAGTGATTCTTAGTTGAAGGGTTGCAGAGGACATCTGCAGGTTTAGGCAGCGTATATTTTCTTTATCCATTTATTTAATTCCTTTACTATTATAGTTTATGAAATTTATTTTCTAAGGTTTATATCTTTGGTCAGTTCTTCATGCTGATCTTTGGCTTCATAATAACATAAAGCAATTAATCTTGCTGATATTTTTTTTTTCGAAGTGACTGATTAAGCCTCGAGTATCATGGTTTGTCAGTAATATATATTTGAATTGAAAGGTATAAGTGGATCCTTTGTGAAATATATCATCTCATGATTTGCGAATTGACTATTCAAGTAGCAGTTCTAGGAGTTGGAAATTCTAGAATTACTATATAACTCTTCAACTATTATAAGGAGCCTTCTTATTGCAAGTTATAATTGACTCACAGCCTCTGACAGTAGCTGTCCTTGCATCCCTGTTATTTGGTGAATCCATTGGATTGGTTGGAGCTGCAGGCCTTATACTTGGTGTAGTAGGACTTTTACTTCTTGAGGTAAACTCGTCAATTCGATCTTTTACATGTATGAGATTTTTATGTGCATTAGTGTTAGCGAAAACTGAAAATGTGTCTATTCCGTGGGCGGCGAGCATGCTTATGAAAGCTTAGGGGAATGAGTTGCAATGAGCAAATGATGGTTTTCATAGTGGTCCTTCATTTATGGTTATCTATTGTGGAAATGCGTATATCACAAGTGTTACCTTTGAAAAAGCATATGCTATTCATTTGCTCATATCAAACAAACTAATTCAAATACTGTACTGTATAATTTGAAGTGAAAATACTGAACATTTTCGTATACTATTGGAATGAGTTCTAAAATAGCAAAGTATGTACATCAGCTGCAAATTCATATGTTGATGCTTGTCAAATTCATTATTATGATTTCTTTAGAAAGGAAATTGTTTGCACGAAAATTTAAAGAAAAAAATAAATTAATTAAGTGAATTTGTTGGCTTAATTATTTAATTGCCTAATTAAAATATTAATTAATTAAATTAAATGATTTATTTTAAGTGGTCAATTTAATTATTATTTAAATAATAATTATTGAAAGTTATCACTTTAAAATAAATTATGGATATTGAAAAAAATATAGAACCAATAGGAGTGTGCTAAGTAGACTAATCAAATTGCTTCGCTTGGTGGCTAACATCTCCAAGCTCTTATAAATAGGTTGGCTCTCTTCAGTTTAAGAGGACCAAAAAATCCAAGCTCCAAAGTTCTGAAGCTCTATCGAATTGAAGACACGGCATCTTCTCAAAGTTCGAAGGATTGTCCAACAATCGTCAACAAAGTTCGTCAAGATAATTCAAGAATAAGTTTACGACACTTGAATTATCATCAAAGGTGTTTCAACATAGATTCGAGATCAAGTCATCTCGATCATCGCTTTGTGTTAAAGATACAAATCAAACTCCAAAACTTTGATGATTTGAAGCGCAATCTTTCCCCAAAGTTCAAAGCCTTGTTTGCCTATCATCATCAAAAGTTCTTAACGAAGATTCGAGATCAAGTTCTTGCAACCCTCGTCTCACGATACAAAGACAGAATTCACGCTCAAAAGCCTTGTCAAATCAAACTCCTGAAGACCTCCACAAATCCAAAGATTGAAGGCTCTTCAAAGTTCGTGATTCAAGATCAAGTCATCGACCTTTGAATCGTATTCATCAAAGTTCGTGATTCAAGATCAAGTCAACGACTCTTCAATCGGCTTCATTAAAGTTCATGATTCAAGATCAAGTCAACAACCCTTGAATTGGCTTCATCAAAGTTCGCGATTCAAGATTAAGTCAACGACCCTTGAATCGTCTTTGTCAAAGTTCGTGATTCAAAATCAAGTCAACAACCCTTGAATCATTTTCATCAAAGTTCGTGATTCAAGATAAAGTCAACGACCCTTGAATCGTCTTCATCAAAGTTCGTGATTTGAGATCAAGTCAACGACCCTCATTTCATGTTTATTGCAAAGAGAAGAATCAGAAGATTTTGCAATATAGATTGTAACCGCTATATTATTTTCTTTATAATTTCTTTTTCAGGGATACAAATTTTCTTCATACAGAGATAACTGGTGTCAATAATAATTTATTTAGCAAGTGAAATTTCAGGATTTTTGTAACTTAGATTACAGTAGCAAACTGCATGCAATATAATCTATTACATAAATATGAGGGCAGATTGTGAAGGAAAGAGGGCATGGCAAATCAATATACTAGTTGGTACCATTTTGTTGACAATGATTTGGATTTAACACTTCTCTGTTGAATTAGTTGTGAACATTTTGAATTTGGCTATAACCTACTAAAATATTTAAGGAATTTCTAACATTATAGTTGATAAAATTGTAATGGTAGATATTAGCCACGTAAGGCAATATAATTCATTAGTGAACTACAGAGTTTGCTACATACAAAAGTCCTGTTGAAATTGAAGGAAGAGCTTCTTAAACTAAGAAGATCTAAAACTAATAAAGGCCTGCATGCGTCTTAATATTTTACGTTTGCTTTGGATTTGTTCATATTGAGTGTGGGTTCTGACTGTTGCTTCCAATGTTTATGCCATTTAGAAAAAGAAACATGAATTAAGTTTTAGGAAGCTTTAGAATTGTCATTTTGACAAAGCACCTTCCACCTTTCCTGTAGTTCTGCAGCTTGTGAGGGAAACTGATGATTTTGTTCATTAATCCATTCTTAAGCATGATTGAAGCACTATTCCACTTTTTTTTTTCTCATTTGTTTTAGCTCCAATAACTTTTTGTTTCTTATGTTGACACTTTGATGCACCCTATCGAGTACTGACTCTCTTGAACTGCTATTTCTCAAATGGTCCTATCAGATAGTGAACTACAATGTCCTTCATGTTATGGTTTGCACCTTTATAGTGATAAATTTGCTTATATGTTATAATTTGATTGGCAGGTTTCCAACCTTGCTTCTGAGGCTAAGCAACAGAAGAATGAATTGACAAAAGAGGTCATGAAAATTAGTAGCTATGGGATCTCAGTTTGACAGTAGTGTTCTTCTGCACATACTACATTTTTGCTATTATACTTCAGATTTAAAACTCCAATTGGATATCAAAGGTTGTAAGAGAGGCATCTCTCTTATTGGAGTTCCAAGTTTCAAATTTGTGTTCTGTTAGATTTTTTTTTTTTTGAAAAAAAAAAGAGAGAGGCATAATTAATATATTTATTATTCAAAAGCAACTAAAATGCCGCCGTTTTCATATTAATTTTTTAATTATTTGGCAACATATACACACCACGGTTTCTTTTATTAACTCTGCAAATTTCAACATTTGTTGAATGGATACATTCATGATTTTGGAACCAGTCCGAATCAAGTTAGTAATCAGTCAAATTTGTGTAAACACAAGGAAAGGCATGATTGTAAATCAAGTATCATAATTTTTTTTCCTTAGAAAAGTAATTAGTTGCTTGTTTATTCCAAATTTCAAAACCAATTTTAAGTCCATTTGCATATATGCAAAGAGCAATTCACTAGAAAATTGATAGTATAATATTTTTAATTTATATAAAACTATATCCTTAATGGTCATTTCACAAGTTAACGGCAATAGCTGGTCGCTAGTTTTACCAAACAATTATTGTCTATCAGCTATTAGCTATCCGCAATTGCCATTAGCTATCAGCAACAATTACCAGCTGATTGCAACCGTTGAACCAAATAGGCCCTTAATGGTTTTTGAATAGTTGAATATGGTTTTAACTAGGAGTGAGCATGAGGATGAGATCAGATTGTGTAATTTAAGTTCCGTCCCATATTTTTAGAACATAAAATATAGGCTAATATAGGAAATAACACATTATAATACTACCTCTGTTTTTTAAAAACTGAGACTTTAGGGCTTTTTGTTGTTCTTAAATAAATAAGACTTTTGGTATTTTTAGTAGAATTTGGACTATTTTGCCTTTTATCTTGTAGTGAATGTAATTTATTTTTAGTACGTGCAGGATTCACTTTATAATGAGTGGATGTGAGTAGATTACTTTTTGGGGTAGAATAGGAAGAAAATTATAGGGGAAAAAGAGGGTGAATAGTAAAAGTCTCAGTTTTTTAAGAACAGAGGTAGTACTTTAATTTTAAAAAATAACAAGTCGTTCATAATTTGTTTTGGATATTTTGGCTTTACGAAAGTGATTTTTAGTCAACTTTGAGAGTGATAATTTATCAAGAAAGTTGCGATTTGAATAACATGAGATGTGTAATTGTATTCTATGCAATAAGAGCTTTCCGACGATATATTATATGCTCAAAACGAATCAAAGGTAAATGAGAAATTGAAACTCAAAAGTGAGCTTAGAACACAGAATTGTGAGACAAAATGGATGGAATCCCACATTGCAAACATATGAGATGGTGGAGCGGTTTATAAGGAATGACCTTTTCATAAAATAGTAAAATTATAAACCCAGAGGCTTTCTCTCGCGTGCACGAGGGTGCAAATCCCAAGCTGAACCAGAGGTCACCAATGTGCACCCCGACTCGAATGCCTGACTGAAATGGTCTACTGTGAACCTGCCACATTTTGTTTCGGCCAATATTTTTCTTTCCATCCAAAAACAGTTTCTGTCATTAAATGATTAATGTTTTTCTATTGCTGTCATAAAACTTATTAATTCTTTTCAGTATTAGTTTCTCTCATTAATCTGTTAATAAATCACATTAACCATAGCCATAAAACACCATCAATGCTTTCATTCTTGTTTGTACGAAAAAAGCTTTCAAAAATATTTTTTCCCTCTGTTTTTGTTTGGCATTCTGCTAGTTCTTAGGTTCTGGCAATAAAATTCTACACACGGTTTGAGTTTCCTTTCATAGCTGTTGTATCCTGGAAGACGGTTGTTAATTACGGACAAATTTTGACTTAAGGAGATTGCTTATACATGCCTCAACACTTCTTCTTCTTCTTCTTCTTTATTGCATTTAAAGTTTATTTATGTTTACAATTCTGTATTCTGTAATTTTCTTTATTTGCAATTTCTAATTATATAAAGTCTTTTTTTTCTTTATTTTGAAACTAACAGTTTCTAACAATTTGAAATATAACACTTTTTATGAGCTTTTACATGTTTGCCCATATTTATTTATTTATTTATTTTGGAAAATTTACAATTACCTCCCTATGTTTTACTTAAATCTACATTTTTCTCCCTACGATTTTTAAAATGGACAAAAACCTCCATGCTTTATGGTTCCGTTAATATTTTCCTTCTTCTGTCCACTTTTTATGTTAAAATAACTTTTAAAGGACCAAAATGTATTTTTTACGGGCTAATTTGTAAAAACTCAAGAATTGAAGGACTGATGTGGAAATTCCACCAACACCACCACTGATGTGGAAATTCCACCAACACCACCACTGATGTGGAAGCTTCTCTTTCCTCCATTTTTCGCTTTCGTTCCCTGTTCTGATCGAAATCTACAAGCAGAAGCAAATCTTGCCATTGATGAATAGTCACGTGTATTTCTCGTTCGTCTCTAAAACCAATCCTCTACTTTAATTTTTTATTCTATTTTCGTTAAGAGTTATGAAATTAAAATCTGGTTTGGGTTGCTTGGTTGTGCTTTGTTTTGATTTAGCAGTGATTTTAATTCCTTTGGCTCCATTTCATATGGTGAATTATGTCGACGGAAGGAGAGATGAAAGTTGTTTCAGGATTGTGGTTTTGTTTCAAGAGATTCTTTGCTCTTCATCGATGGCTTTGCCAAGATGGGTTTCTTCCTTTTCTTGCGAGTACTAGCCGATGCATTTTTGGTTTGGGAATTTCAGACTGCAAGTATCAACCAGAGAATTGACAGATGGCGAAGAAATCAATATCAATAGGTTCATCGGAGCCAAATCTATCCAATAGTGTGCGAGTATGGCTGGTCGGAAGCATGGTGTAGGCGGTGGTGGCGTCAAGAGCTTCTACCGAAGATTTGAGAAATGTCTCGTTTAGGTATCTCATCTGCTGCTACTTCAGCGAAGCAAATATGATCAAACGTTTATGAGACAAGTTTTCGAAGTTGTCTGTGTAAAGAATATCGAACAGTTCTTTAGGTACATTTCCTTCAAATTCATTGAATTTCAGATCCAAGATAAGCACCGGGAGCTTAAGCACCACCTGAGGAAATCTTTCGGCGAACCGGTTGTTGCTCAAATCCAACTCAAATAGTAATTTCAAGCTTTTGAACTTGTGAGGTACTGTTCGACAAAACCTATTTGAATTTATGTGGATTTAGATTTGCAGTAATTTCATTATAAATGAGGAAATCTGCCATTTTTTTTTCTGTTAGAGTTTAAATGGATTTAAATTTGCAGAAATTAGTGGAGGGAGGCGGAGGAGCTATAACCAACATTGGTGTTGGTCAGAACAAAAAATGGTTAGGCCGGCGTCAGAAGAGGGGCCGCGGTGGTACTGTTAAGGGCTGAATTTTTCATTAGGGGAGGAAGAAGATAGGAAAAATTTAAAATCAATCTCTTAATTTTTAAGTTTTTAAAAATGGTCTGTAAAAATTACACTTTGATACTTTAACCGTTATTTTAACAAAAAAAATAGACAGAAGGAGGAAAATGTTAACAGAACAATAAAGCAGGGAGGCTTTTGACCATTTCAAAAACTATAGGGAGAAAAATGTAGTTTTAGGTGAAACATAGGGAGGTAATTGTAAATTTCCCTTTTATTTTTATTATTAGAAAAACAAAATGAAAATTAAAATGAAAAATAAAATTGAAAAAATAATATCATGTAAAAAGCCAAAATTCCAAATTTTGCAACGTGAAAACAGAGCACATTTCATCTAGATTTTTTTACTGTAGTTTCATATTTGTTCACTGTCGCAATGGGACAGCCGACATCACTAATCACTAGTCCAAGAGGGCGAGCTCAACCAGCACTAGACCTCTTGCGAATGGTAACAGGAAGGTCTAGTTTATACTGGATTGTTATTCGGGTTATGTTTGATCCGAAATCTTTTAGGTCACTTTCCTTCCTCAGCTTGCTGTTCTCAACAGTGTTTATATTTTCCCAAAGGTACGCCTTTCAATTGCTGTCAAATTTATGCAATTTTGTTTTCCACATATGTGTGAATTTTGCTTTATTTACCATCATAGGAATGATACTCTTTCTCCCATTATGTAGAGGTCTCTAATTAGCTATAGGCTGATTCTTCGGAATCTCCAATCAGTAATAGATCTTTTATAGATAATAGATGTCTGTCGAGTAATATAATAATAAAAATTTTATGAAAATTAGACCATTTATAGTGGATATAGTGGATACTAAATTTTCTTTAACCATTGAAATTACATTTCTATATGATATCTATTGAGTTTGGATATCATACCTTAAAATTTAATTCTGAATTTTGATCATGTACAAAATGATTGGTAGCTTTCCTTTTATTTTTATACGTTCTTGATTTAATATTCAGAATCTCAAATCACATATTTCAAAAATATATAACTTGTCAAAATTTATTATTTTCATAAATTTGCATTAATTTTTTGAGACACATTTTAATGATGCAAACATCAGAATACCCATGGTCTTTTCTCTGTAAATTCCAATTTCTTGGAGCATATGGACAAGATCTAGCTGATTTTATATTAATAGGTAATGGGTCAATCAAATCTTGGTGGAATGATCAAAGAATATGGCACATAAGAGCATTAACATGTTACCTATTTGGTTCAATTGAATTCTTACTTAAGAAGATCTTAGGAATCTCAAGTTTCAATTTTAATGTGACAAGTAAATCAGTTGATGATCAAGTAAGCAAAAGATACAACCAAAGAATCTTGGAATTTGGATTCCATTCTCTTACGTTTGTTTCTCTTATAATGGCGGCTTAGTTAACTTAATTTCACTTATTCATGGCTTATTTCAACCTTTCAGAGATGGGAATTTTGATAAACTTTTTTGCAGATACTTTACTTATTTCAGTTTTTGTTGTTTTGAATTGAATTCTTACCTAAGAAGAAAATCAGTTGGTGATCTTAGGAATCAGTTGAATTCCTAATGTGGTTCCATTGAATTCTTACTTAATAAGATCTTAGGAATCTCAAGTTTCAATTTTAATGTGACAAGTAAATTAGTTGATGATCAAGCAAGCAAACGATACGATCAAAGAATCTTTAAATTTGGATTCCATTGTCCTATGTTTGTTTCTCTTATAATGGCGGTTTAGTTAACTTAATTTCACTTATTCATGGCTTATTTCAAGCTTTCAGAGATGGGAATTTTGAAAAACCTTTTTTGACAGATACTTTACTTGTTTCAGGTGTTGTTGTTTTGAATTGTTTGCCAATTTATGAAGCTATAGGTTTTAGAAGTGATAGTGGGGAAATGCCACTTAAGACTACTTATATGGCTACATTTTTTACTACTTGTATTAGTTGGTTTTTTCGTTGTATCTTGTGAAATTTTTCATTGAGAATTGAGAGTATTGTTGTTGTATTTTTAGAAATAATTTTTTTTCTTATTTATTTATTATTTGGAATGTTGCTTGTGGTTAAATTTTGGAGAAAAAAACTTAAAATAGATTGAATAATTATAAAATTAAAAAAATAACAATAATTTAGTTGTCATATGGAATCATCGTGTCATGACCCAAATTCGGGGCTGCGACCGGTGTGCAGCCAAACCTAAGTTTGTTTACACAAGCCTTCAAGCTTTGCAAAAAATCCACGAAACAATAATCTCATTTTCAATTGTTCCAACAAAGAAAACTCAAAACCAATAACTCGACGACCATGCAGAAAATTTAACTAAAACTAAAATCCAATCACCAACTAAAACGACAGTTTCTAAATGCTTATTGCACAAAAAGGGTTCAAACGCAATCCGCCCAAACTCAGCATATATCCAAAAATCTTTGGTAATCTTTATTGATGGTACCTGAATTTTGGAGAGTATTTCATGATGGTACCTAAACTTCATTTTCTTGTATCTAAATAGCTACACTTTGAAAGAATTCACAAAGAATTCGTATTAGCCAGTTCCCAGTTTCTAACCGATTTTCTTGCCCATGTTTTAACATGACATTAATAAGTAAGTCCTGTCAGCTTTTTCTTCTCTTCTCTCTTGCCTTTCTGTCCAAAACTACCCATATATTCTTCATTTTTTCCTCTCTCTCTTCTTCACTCTTTCTTATTCTGTTCTTCCTTATTTCTTTACCGTTAAAATACAACCGTTGGCCTAAATCCCATAAATTCCTACAAATTTTTATTCTTTCTTGTTCTTTTCTACTTTGGTTTCGATTTTTGAAGAAATAAATTGATGTTTGAGGATGTATGCATCGTCTAATACTAAAATTGAGGGAGATAATAGAGTTAGATGCCGTTGTGATGAAATTCCTATATGAAGGACATCTTAGACGGAGTATGACCTTGGACGAAGGTTTGTTGGCTGTCCAAACTATAGGGTATGTTTCTTTTCATTTGGTTTTACAATGTGCATGTCAAAATGTTGATGAATTTTAAAAGCCCTTTATTTTTTTGATATTAGGATTCTAAGTATTGCAGATTCATGGAACGAAAAGATCCAGAGGTTCTATATAGGTGTCGTGTTGTTATAAATAGGCTGTTGAGAAAGATTGACATATTAGATAATGAAAAAAAAAGGGGAAGGCAAAGCTAAAGGATGCAGAAATAATTGGGTTGTAGTAGTATTTTGTGTAATGGTTTTGATTACAGTTTTTTTTAGGAGCAGGAAATGTACCTATGTTATTTAGGATAGTAGATTGTTTATGTATCTTATAAGCTTTTGTGATTTATGAATACAAGTATTTTATGGTTTCATGCAATCGAGAAATGAGCAAATTTTAGCTACTTGCAATTGTGGGTTTACATTTTAACATAAAGACAATAATTACAAAACATTAATAACCATTACATTTCATTTCAATTCAACATAAAGACAACAATTGTGGTCACTGCCATATAGGCTAACATTTCAATTCATCCCCATTTACAAAAGTAAATAACTATTACAGCAGTTATATAGGATCACATTTCAAATCATTCCCTGTTTACAAAAGTAACACATATTAACATTAGCCATATAGGATCACATTTGGCATCTTGGCTCCAAAATTGACAAAAAAAAAAAATTAGTGCCCTTCCATTGTATTAGCAACCTACAGCCTCATCATAGCATTAATTCTGTGAGTCTATGGAGTGATAAGGAATCCCACAAATTATGGAGTGATAAGGATGATCATACTCACAGAAATATTAAAGGAAATATGGTTGGTGACAAGGAATTCCAAAATGCAGCAAATTCCTATGTAAATGGTAATTCAACATATGAAGAGAACCTTGAAGGAAACTCTAGCTAATTGATAGCAATATTTGATATTTCTGTCATTATTTAACTGCTGAATTTGTGGAGATAGAATAGTAATCTTTTCCTTCCTTAATTTGTGTAACAGCTATCAATGTATTAGTCTATATATAACAATCTTCATAGTGTAGTAAGAATTAACCCAGAAATAATAAAAAAGCATCTTTTATTCTTGTAGCAATTCTATTTTTCTCCAATCTTATTTTTCTTCTCATTGTAGCTCACAAAACCAAAAAACCTACCAACTGAATAAGATATTACATTGAAAAGTGAACAATATACACAAAAACAACCCAACTATGGCCTATTGTCTCTAGATAGTCTAGGTGATCTTCTTAGTGTTGAATCAGTACCAAATGTATTAATGCCTTCAGCTTGTGAAAGGGGTGGTGGGGTGAGATTTGTTTGACTACTTTCCTAATAAGAAAAAAGATAAACAGTTTAGGTTGTGTACTCAAAATGAAAGCTAAAATTTAATCATATTCAAAATACAATTAAATGTCTATTTACCTCCATTATTGTTTGTGATGATACATAAGCTTCACCTGCAATAGTTGGTTCTCTTCTCTTCCTTTTTGTCTATGTTCTAAGTGAAAAATCATTAACACATAACAAATGATATAGTTAAAGTATAAATAAGTATTGTTTTATTATATACCTTTGATGTAGATGCATAAGGCTCATTGGATTAAAGGTGTTTCCTCTTGTTGTGTCCTACCTCTCCACAAATAGTACACTTCATTTGGATGTTGCCCTTTCTGTTAAGTTTATTTTGAACACGTGGTTGGGTAGTTACTTGAGAAGATGATTGAGCAAGTGCATTATTTTGTATTCTAACATCTTTTTCAAGTTCCTCAGGTTGTTTTCTCCTTGTAGTTTTCTTTCTCCCTCTCTTTTTTTTGGAAAATTTTCAAAAAACTCTCTAAATTTTACATGAAATACATTTTTCTCCCTATGTTTTTTTTAAGACTAAAACCTCCCTCTGTTTTAATTCCGTCAACATTTTACTCATTCTGTCTATTTTTTCTGTTAAAATAAAGATTGAAGGACCAAAATGTAATTTTTACGAACCATTTTGAAAAAACTCAAGACATGAGGGGCTGTTTTGGAATTTTTTTTATCTTCTTCCTCCCCTAGCCATTGGTGCCTTGTTGCCTCCCTTGTTCCTTGGTCCGCCGCCGCCGCTGTGCAAGCTGTCACCACCGATCGGCGCCGCCACCTTCGCAGTCCATGGCCAAACGATTCTCAAAATCGATTTTCTTCTTCAAAATCGCTCTCAATGTTTCGATACTACAATCGAAGCAAAAACTTAATCATCGCAGAAGAACCTCGGGCATGCTGGCGTTGGGCAGTGGTGGGCTTCGGTCGAAAGACCGGAGATGAGGTGCTTTGGATCTGCTATGGTAGAATCTCTGGCGGCGTTACATGCAAAGATCGATTTCTGGAAATCGATCTTCGCTCCTCTTGATTGATCTCTCTTCGGTTTTCTGGAAATCGATCTTCGCTCGTCCGATGGCTAAGGATGCGACAGCAAGGCGAGGCTGCGTTTGGTACGGTTGCTGAAGCTGCGGCAGGCGACTGGTTCAGGAGAGGCGGGGCGGCTGCTAGGGTTGTTAAAGAAGAAGACTGCCTAATTTCTACTTCATCCTTCATTTCTTTAGTTTTTTCAAAATGACCCATAAAATTACATTTTGGTCTTTCTACTGTTATTTTAATAGTAAAAATAGACAAAAAGGGTATTTTTGTCAACGAAAATATAAAACAAGGAGTTTTTTGTCTAAAAAATAAAAGACAAGGAGGAAATGTAGATTAAGGGAAAACTTGGGGAGTTTTTATTAAATATCCCTTTTTTTTTAAAGCAAAAGTGGTGCAATCACAGGTGGTTCATTTATGTCATGGAGCCACCTATCTAGGCTATTGATTGGATTTATGTAATGTGAATATATGGCCATATATGTGTGTGTGATAATATTTATCAACATAAGTTGCAGGATCTTCATTGTTTTCAAGTATGCAACAAATAGCATAACAACAGGGTATCCCAGTTAACTCCCATTTCCTACAACTATAAGTTCTTTCCACCATGTCAAGCACAAATTGCTTTTCTTCAACTCCAGCTACTTGCACTTTAAGACCACCAAAAAACTCAACAGTGAATAAATAGGAATTGACAATGTTTTTTTCAAGTTTTTCCATAATTTTTGGGCAGACGGTATCATGAACATTTCTCATTAATTTCAGCTTTCTACAGGGCCTCCTAATTAGCTTGTTCCTTATCATTTCAAGCATTGTGATGATTGACCTATTCTTAGCATCTAGTATATACTTGTTGAAGGATTTACATAAGTTATTAGTAAGCATGTCATACTTGGAAAATATTTTAAAACAAGCTCTAAACCAGTTATCAGGAGGTCTTGACCTTAACCATTCCTTAGCATCTGCACATGTGCTTTTTAGAGCTTTCAAACAGTTTTCAAGACTAGATGCATACCTAGCATTGGTACAATCCCACATCATATCTTTTAACTGCTTCCCCCTAAATTATGTTCTATAGTTAGTGCAAAAGTGTCTAACACGCATTTTGTGTTCTACCCTAGGAAATTCCCTTGCAATAATATTTACAAGACCCTATCACAATCACAACAACAAAAAATCCATACACAAATGGGAAACATATAAGGAATCAGTAGCATTATACAAATCAAGTAAATGAAAGCTAAAAAAAAAAAATTAATTGTACCTTTTGCTTGTCACTCATAAAACAGATGACCCTGCCATTCGCAATGTCTAAATCATCTCGGAGTAGCTCTAAGAACCATTTTTATGTTTTTGTGCATTCATTTCTGCATACTGCATAGACTATGAGAAAGATACAATCATTTGAATCGATGCCTACAACAGATAAAAGTTACCCCCTATATGTACCCATTAAGAAACAACCATCTAAACATATAAGTGGCCTACAATGCCTTTCCAAGCTTTTCTTAAGGGTTCTAGACATATGTAAACTCCACTGAAAACACCCATCTCCCTCTTAAACATGACAGTAGTTCCTGGATTGGTTCTCAACAACTTTTGTCTATAATCAAGTAGTTTTCCATATTGAGTTCCTTCATCCCTATGGATAAGCTCTAAAGCTTTCCCTTTGATTCTCCATGCCTTCATGTAGTTAATATTGTATCCTAGCTCTGTGGACACTTTTAAAATTAAGTGCCTTAAATCTCAATTAGGATTTATCCTGAAATCTTCAATGTATCTTTAAGCTAGATATGTATGGGTACAGTGAAAGTTATTATTGACCTTAAAACACCTATGAACAAAGACACCGGATTTAATTTGGAAGGTGGGATCTTTGGGATCAGTTGGATGCAGCTTAGAAGTATAAACTTTGTAACCATATTTTTTTACACAAACAACATGGACTTTATCTTTGCAATTAATAGGCAGCTTAACTTAAAACATGGTCTTTATACCTTACTCTTTTACAGCCTCCCTAAACTCTTCAACATTCCTAAATAACAACCCTAACTTAAGAACATCGCTCCGCTCCCTAAATCCCTGTCATTGTTAAAAGATGGATATTTTGGCCTACATTCAGTTTTACCATCATTCTCTGTTTTTAATTCTTCTGAATCACTATAGACAGATGATTCATCACTCAATTGACCCTCAATATCTTCCCTTCAATTAGGCTGAATAGGTGTAGATTTTTGTTTAAGCCTACCTTTTTGCTTTGGAAGTTGATTAACATTCTCTGCAAAATCTTCATCTCCCTCTTCCACGTCATATTCATCATCAAACAAGCCATCATCAACTTCTACTAATGGTTTAGGATGCTACTGTTTACTACACTCAGTAGAACCTCTATTTGCATTGGGTTCTATAAACTTTACATGCACATTGACTCCACCATTTATATCACTATGGTTACCCTTCCTTTCAGTACCTAAGTCCACTCTCTCATCTCTTTCTGGCCCATTCACAAACTCTTAAGTACTATTCAACTCCCAATTATGAATATCATCTAAATTGAAGGACCACTCCCTATGCCTCTCATCCTCATGTATATCATCCCCAGGCCCTTCTTCCCTATGCTTATTATCCTTAGGCCTCTCATCCTCATGCCTATCAGCCCTAAGCCCCTCATCCTCATGCCTATCAATCACAGTATGCATGACTGAAGACCCAATTTTCCTATAACTCAAATGCATTTTAGGTTTGGTAGTTTGTGTAACTAAGGGCATCTCTTCTACAATCTCCTATAAGACAACCCCACCCTTTTGTGGAGTGGATAATTGGTCAAAATTTTTTTGAATTTCAGGTAAACCAATATGCTTAACATACAAATGAATTATACCATGGTCATGTCCTACCCTAGACATTGTGGCAACATTTGTGTCAAACTGTTGAGTGTTCAAACCATTACAAAAGGGTTCAGCAGGTATCCTCCAATGATACTTACTAAACCTTCAATCCATTTATCAGACATCAGTTTATCTAACCAACATATAGATTTTCTAACATAATTTAGGTTATGCAACACAAAACTCTCCTCTCATGAATACACATACTACCCTATCACACCACCATGGTGAACTACTAAGTCATAATCTAAAAACTCTTCAACTAAGCAGTATGTAAAAAATGAATAAAATTTCAGAAGATGGCAAACAAAAGACAAAAAAAAATCTATTAGTTTATGACAATCATAATTACACAGTACACATCATTACTAAAAAACATAAACCAGAGCAACAGTTTCTTCAGTGTGATACAAAATATAGCAATATCCAACAACATATTCACATTTAAACAAAAGCTATCCCTAAACCCTAACATTGTTTCCAAAAATTAAATTCCGACAAAATTTTAACTGAAAATGATATGTACCTGGTGGTCTTGCCATTTCAGAGTTCAGAGCCAAAATGCAAGCTTTCTTCGATTCTACTTCTTTTTACTGTGAACACAACCCTAACTTCTATCAAATCTCTTCCCTTCCCAGAAAAAAGCCTGCTTTTCCCTTTGGTTTATAGTATTCAGTAACTGTACAGGTAGTTTTGGGCAGAGGGGCAAGAGAGAATGGAAGAAAAAAACTGACATTACTTACTTATTAATGCCACGTCAGTGCCACGTGGCCAAGAAAATCGGTTAGAAACTGGGAACTAGCTAAAATGAATTCTTTGTGAATTCTTTCAAAGTCCAGCTATTTAGATGCAAGAAAATAAAGTTTAGGTGCCATCATAAAATACCCTCCAAAGTTAAGGTAATATCGATGAAAATTACCCGAAAATCTCTAGACATTCAAAAACTGAAAAAAAAAAACAAAAAGACTCTTGAAGTAAAAAAAAAAATCCTCGAAGAAAAAGACCAAACACTAAGTAAAATGACTTGCAAAACAATATATAGGGGGTGTGAGCATTATATAGACACTCGGTAAGTTTATGTGAGGTAGAGAAATACTACTACAAAAACAATACACATATATCAATAATTTCAAACTCAAACAATTCAAACATGATGGTGTGTCGGGTTACTAATCGCTAAATACTCCTTCCCTTATACCGCCATAATGACAATGAACTATCCTTATCTCTACCATATAATCAATATAAATCTCAATTATCAATGGTAGCATAAAGCCTCAGTGAACAATAGTAGGCATAAAGCCTTAATAAACAATGAACATCTATCCCTTTTGACACACCATCACAATTCACAAAAAAAAAAAAAAAAATCACTTCAGCAATCAATCACATATTTTATCACATACAAGTTTTATGTGAATACTCCAATGAAATAAGAAAGAATAATTATATAAGAAAGAATACTCTAATGAAATAAAAAAGAATAATTATATAAGAAAGAATACTCTAATGAAATAAGAAATAATAATTATATAAAGAACGGCTTAATAATATATATAAATAATATATATATTATTTTGGTTAGCAATTAGTAAACCACGAATAAAACAATCATACCCATAAACTTACCTGGACTTTGACTCTAGCAATCTTAGAGTGTCAAACACAAAACTTGACCAATCCACAATTCATATGATAGTCTTGGTATTTAATCAAAGCAATAAATTAATATCTATTTATTTTCTTAAACAATGTAGTTTTAAATATTTCTTTTACTTTATTACTATTTTTGTTCTTAATTTTTTTTTTAGAATTTAACTTAGCAATATTTATTACAATCATTTTTATTCGATTAATACAAATATAACATTATTCTAAATTACTATAATTCAATTTCCATTAATTATATTATCAATAATACTATATATTTAATTCTGTTGATTTTAAATAATCTTATTTTGAATCAATGCCAATAATAATTGAAATTCAAATAATTAAAGTTGCGGTACTAACATTTCTAATAATTTGGAGCCTCGGATTGCCAAACGGATTTCAAAGTTGGGTTCAACTCATCGAAACGATGCATTAGAGGCATGGTTTTAACTAACGTAATAGCCGTTGTTCCTAGGTTTTTGAAGGTTCGGTTACGTTATTCACCGTTATTTAATTGTTATTAAAAAATGTATAGGTAACGGCCGTTACAGCCATTATTTATTAGTCACGACCGTTACCCACCGCAATAGAACGCGAAATAACAGTTATTATTATTATTATTATTATTATTATTATTATTATATAAATGTTTAATTTTGCTATATTTTTTTTATAGATTTCAAGAAATGTATTATTAGTAACTTTAATCTTTATTTTATTCAATTATTATTTTTCTTGAACCGATAACCAATCATCCAAACTCAGTCAAAATTTTGGATAATTTTTAAAGGTGCTTGATTTAATTAAAACTTAAGATTTTTCATATTTTAGAACCAACTTTACTGGTTTGGTTAGAAATTTATACTTTAAACCGATCAAACTGAACCATGAACACCCCTAATATAAAGAAACAATAATTATTTGTACTAAGAGAAAAGACTTTATGGCAAAAAAAAAATTCTAAAAATGACAATATATGCGCAACATTTGCTGGAGGAAAGGAAATATTATGCATTTTGACCATCATATAGTTGTATGTCTATAATATATACTCTATATACATGTTCTTTTCCAATAATAAAGAGAAAACATTATGCATTTGCTCAGCTCAACAAGATGAAAGTGCATCTTCTTGTACACCTCATAAGAACTCCTTTTGGCATTGATGTTATTTTATATATGTTATCTTTTCAATATTTCTTTTATTTTGTACTTTTCATAAACTCTTTTCATAAACTCTATGGTATTGTGTGTATAATTATGATGTGAAACAATGCATTAGTTAATATTATATGTATAATTATCATGTGAGACAATATACTAATGCTTTTTGTATTGCAGTTATGCTTATTAAACTATTGTATGTTTATTTTTTCATGAACACCTGCAAAATATATAGATTCCAAAATTTTACAATTTTTCAAAAAAAAATAGCAACTTCGCAGGCCGTTATAGTTATTTATCACTACGATAGTTCTGTTACCGTTACCTTTACACGCGACCGCGATTGTAGTCATTACCGTTACTATAATCCTTGGTTAGAGGTTCTGTCGAAAAATTTTGCCGAAGAGGGAACATTCCGATTGTTGGCAGAAGAATATTCTGGTTGTTGAAATTTGCAAATAGCCATAAAATAGCCAAACTTAACAACATTAGAACCAGTTCGACCTCCTAAACACAAATTCAATCTCAATTCATAACAATCAAAAGTATTTTGGCTGGGAAATTCCAAAACACAACTGGACCATTGCCGGAAAACAACCCTTCAGAAAAACGTAACCAATCGAGACACACTTTATATCAAAACATAGCTAAGGGAGAGAGGAGTCAGAATATACCTAAATCGGAGTAAGAAAATGGCATGGCATCGGATCTTTTGTGCTCCAAATGGGTCCGGAATCCAACCCGTCAGTTTCCTCTTCTCTGGTGCAGATCGAGAAAGATTCTCGTACCATCAGAACCAGCTTGCCGAGAGCATTTGATCGGCAATAGTAGCTCTTCGGTCTGAGGTTTAGAATGACAGCAGCGTTTATTCGAATATTATGCCTCTCTTCTCTCTTATGGTTCTCACTCTCTCTCTCTCTCTCTCTCTCTCTCTCTCTCTTATGGCTCTCATTCTCTCTGTGTGTGCTACTGGAAGGGAAAGAAGAAGGAGAAGGGGAGGCTCGGATGGTGCCAGAGATGGTGGCGGCGTGGTTGGTAGGCGGCAAACATTCTCTCTCTCTCTCTCTCTTGTTTCTTTTGTTTCTGATTTAAATTTCCTCCCCCCCCCCCCCCCCCCCCCCTCCCATTTTTTTTCACTTACCTAATTAATCACCCCAAATCATCATCATCATTAATAATAATAATAATAATAATAATCTTTTATTTGTAGTTACTAAAATACCCTTCATATATGTATTCAAGAAAATACTAATAATTTAAAATAACGAAAATACCATTCAAACCATTTTTTTTTACTACCAAATTGATCACTTTTAATTTAAATCAAACACATTATTAATTAAAATTTTTATTTTTGAAATACACTAAAATACTTTAAAAAATCACTACTGTTACACATCGTTTGAAATGTTGAGAGTATTTTTTATTAATCTCTGAAAAACACTAAAATATTTTCAATTATTAAGATTTGTAATAATTTATTTATTATCCCAATTTTTTTAAAGGGATACGTATATTGCACCGGGAGTAAGTAAGAATTTCACATTTGACTTTGATTTTTTTTTTTTCCATTCCAAGTATTTTGGCGTAGGCTAGGTGAACTTTTGAAAGTCAAAAAATTGGAAAATGGAAAAATTGCAAATATGATACAATTTTCCAATCCTTTTCCCCGTTTTGTTAGTCTCTTTTTCTCATTTCTTTTCAAATAGTTTCATTATTTTTCTTATTTTGATTAATTAATATGGAGTCCAATGAACCAAATAATCAAAATAAAAATAGACCATATAACAGGAGGCCATCCCCTAAAAAGCCATAAACCAAATTAACGGGAAGATATGGTTAGGGAAATTGAATTTACTATCGGAGGACAAAAATAGTTGTTGTTGGGAGAGAACATCTGTAGGTGTCAGTTGTTAGCTGTTGTTGGGAGAGAACTGCTGGACCTTGGGTGCTAGCAACTCTTTTAAAACCAATTGGTGTAAAAGTTGGTAGCGCCTGAGGTCCAACAAGGACATCTTTAGGTTTCGCTTGCTAGTTGAATCACACCTACTCGTCAGTTGCATCTGACTATTTTATTTATCTTAAAACAAATACTCTCTCCATTCTATTTATTCTATTTAGATTGAAAAATAGAGAAAAATACAAATTTTTAGAAGAAAATATTTTTACCACAATTTTTTATTTTACCCATAGGAAAAATGTTTGTGAATTGAGTTCGTGCATTTTAAGTTTAAATTGTTCTTTCATAATAAATTTTTACTTTTCTAAGAAGAAAATTTTTGTATATAAATCAAACATGTAATATGAAAATTTTCTCTTTAGTTGTCATTCAGAAAATAAAATTTTAACTAAAATAATATTTAAATTCCATTATAATTGTTTAGTTTCTTAAAGCGGTAAAAGCCACAAGGTTAATTTTCTTTTCTCAAAATTCTCTAATCCTCAGCAAGAAGTATATTGGATGAGTGATTACGACAAGTGCAATTTCTTATTTACTGATAATTGCAGATAAACTATTATTGGAGAAAGTAAAACTGAAGTGTGTTGCCATGGTTCATTACTGGCTGAAGCATCACTTGACGTAGGATGGTGATATTTAAGAAGAAAATTTTGCTTACATTTGGTATAGGTATATGAAATGCTCTTGGACACTAAATAAATCATGATAATTGTGGTTCTCGATTACTATGATTTGAAAGAAGTGAGGTTTGTTAATAATAAAATTACATCAAATAGTTTATAATTTTTTCGTCTTTATAATATATATTTATATTTTGATGCAGACCTAAAGTTGTTGGAATTTATAGACTCACTCAAATGAGATACGAGTTTTTGATTCATCGGTTACAATTTTAATCATTATTTTTTATTGATATCATTATCAAAATGGTTATTAAAACTATTTTTATTAAAATTCCTCGTAGAATAAAAGTAGCATACAATCAATACATATAATATAAGAATACAAACTAGCTAAATTAATCGGTTCATAGATTCTAACCCGAGCTTATTTTGCCAACATCTAAATAATTTCAAAAAGTTCGATATTTTAGACTTTACTTTCGTCTTCTTTAATTTTTAGACCAAATTTTAACGTATTTTAAGTGATTTTTTACCATTAAACTCATTGTCATATTCCTTTTTCAAAATCCACAAATTGGGAAATTCCTTAAGCAAAGATATACAATTTTCATGTTTATTAAATACAACTTTCTAACACGGCGTTTTCCATAAATTCCACAAGAAAAGATAACCAAATGAAAATTTCATGCTAGTATATAATACTTGCCATAGCTCTTCTCTTCTCCATCACAAACTTGAGGGAAAAAACAAATATATAATAAAAAATGGTTCAGAGGGCATCCTCATTTGCAATTCCAATCCTTTTCCTCATTTTCTTAGCTTCTTATAGTATTGATGTTGCACAAGCAAATGGAGTCAATGAAACTAGTAAGAACTCTCTCTCTTCTCTTCTCTTTTCAAATTGGATCCAATCCAAAAGTTAGTCTAGGCGTTTAAATAATTTACGTATTTAATTTAAATTAATTTAAGTTTATTTGTGTTAATTTTTATGCAGAAATTTTCAAATTAATTCATTAGTGCCAGCTCAAGAAGAGTCTACTATAGCAATAGCTTTAGACCTCCAAATTTAAACCTTAAAATTTTTTAATCGAATAACTATTTAATCAGGCCTCCAATCAAAACTCCTTAAAATTTAGCTTAACATAAAAAGTCTCATATTCGATTTGCATATTAGGCTTTATAATATATTAAGCCGCTCATGACATTCATTTTTGCATAGGTTGTTAATCTAGTATCTAAAATTGATTAAAGAGTTTAAAATCTGTGTGATATGATCTACACTTGCATGCAGTAGCGAAATTAGAAAATTTTTTTTTAATGAGATCAACATAATAATAGTAATTTCGGAAAAAAATATACTACTAGGAACTCTATTATTAAAAGATTAAGTCACTTTTCAATCTCTAGAAAATGTAGTAGAATTTTTTTTTACACATATTTTATTAGAGAGGTGAACTTAAATGCTATGATTGTTATTTTTAATGAAGCAAATTGTGATATCTAGCTTCCATGAAAAAAGAGTAACACTAAAATACATTTTTAGAATCAAAGTTATAAATTGTTTTAAATTTGGGAGAAAAAAAAAAAAAGAATTTAATGTCAAAATTTTTGTAAATAGATATGAAAAAAATATTCTGAATTTCAAATACAATAAATAGAAAAGAACGGTGAATTGACCCCTTTTTTCTTCACTTGGTCCGCCAGTGCATTATCTATCTGTCCAATCTAAATTTTGATAAGTTAATAAATTATATTTTTGAGTTGTTATTTAGAAAAAATGTTATTTTAAAATGTTGATTAAATTCAATTTACATTCACACACACCTTTAATGAAAAGTTGAAGTGAAATTGTAAAAAAAAAAAAAGAAGGTTTTCTTTTCTTAAAAAATCTAAATCATTTATCATATCACAATAAGAATTAATAACTAAGTGCAATTTCTTTTTTATTTGTAATAACAGATAAAAATTTGACTTTTATTGGAGAAAGGAAATCTGAAGCTGGTGGTGGACATGGTTCACGACCAGGTGGAACTGGGGAAGTACCTCCAAGTGGACATGGGAGAAGAGGATGATCTATTGTTAAAAGCATATGCCCATTATTTAAATTGCGTTTTATGTATTTGCTTTCAAGTTTCTGATTTTGTTTCCCTGTTCTATTAGTATGTGACCATTTGGAAATAAGATTTTTATATTTTTGGTTTGCCGTTTATTGATTTCAACCAGATGCAATTTTTTTTTTTAATTTGACAACCGGCCATTTTGTTAAAATCAGAGTATCTCTAATGCAAGAGTAAAATATTTTAATTTAATCACCACATTAATTCTCTAATATTAATATCTATTTGATAATCAAATTGATATATCAATAGATAAGATAGTAGGTAACTTTTCAATAAATTTTAATAAAAATAGCTACATTTTTAATAAATTTTAACAAAACTAGCTAACTTAATAAAAATAAATAAATAAATAAAAGTAGCTACTTTTTAACAAATGTTAATACCTTTTAACAAATTATAACAAAACTAGCTATCTAATATTTACTCTCATTTACCTTACTAAAAAAAATTTACTGCACCCTTTCCCTAAGCAAATACATAGAAAAACACCTTAAAAACATACAAAATTAAAACAAAAATCATCAAATAAAGAAAATCAACTTTCCAACCAACTAAACAACATTCGAAGATCCAAAAACCGATAAAAAGCAGAAAACCAATAGCAAAATAAGAGTCAAATTGATTGTAGGTTCCACAAACATCAAAGACTCTTATTCATGGTGGATATTGGCAAAATAATGGGTATAAAGATTATGAGATTAATGGGATCCTCGTACCAATTGAATGTACTTTCCAAACAATTGAATCGATTGTGAACATTGAACTCATACTTAAACCGGACGAATGGTAACCCAAATTCCGATGGAAGATCAAAGGAAACAACAAAAAATTGCAAGTAAATAGTGATGTGAGCTTGAATTTCTATTTAGAAATACAAAAAGACCAAGCAAGTATCATGGACCATCCACTTTGTGTGACTGCAACTCAAAAAGAATATAATATGATAATGCAAGTAGACCTATCTAGTACAAATTCAGTAATAAAAGGAGCAACAAAAAATTCTCTACCTTTTTGAACATTATTGTAACATAATACAATTTTATACAACATGCTAAACTTTAGCTTCATCAACAGCAGAAGATATAGTCAGCAAAACAGATCCATATGATGAAGAAAAGGAAAGATTAAAGCAAGAGGTCATCACCGACCCAAAGGAAATAAAATTTGAAAAAAGGAAGCAAATTCAAAGACAAGAAAACATTGAAATCAGTGATCAACCTACATGCACTGAACAAGCGCTTTAAAACTAAAATAGATAGGTCAGGCAAAAAAAAGGTACAGAAAAAAAAACACATTTTGACCAGACTATTCAAAATTTGTATAACTGTTATTTAAAAGACGTTCAACGCAGAATTTGAAAATAAAAATTAACATCTAAATTCAATAAATATCCATATAGGTACAGGCTAATATGTGCATATAAAGACTGCACATGGAAAATTTATCAAGGCAAGTCAATACAACAACCATGTTCAAGATAACAACTTATAACAAAAGATACAACTGCAGTTTACAGCTAAGGTTGGGCATTTGACCCAACTCGTTGGGGATCCGTCGTAACCCGACTTGTGCGGGGCTGATTTTTTCTGATCTGTTGAGTAATGGGGCGGGGATGAGTTTTAAGAATAGAACCCATTGCAGGTTCGAAGTGGGAACGTGATGTAGGGATATATAAGGGTACCGATTATGGCAAGGTTTAAAACCCCACTATGATTAGTATGGCTAAAGACACCACCTTAGTAAGCCAAGCCAAGGATACAGAAACTCACAATCCTTAGGAATCCACCGAAGGAAGAGAGGAGAGAATAATCACTCAAGAAATAAAAGAATTCTTTAAAAAAAATGTTGTCTATTATTTGCCTTAAGATGGCCATATTTATAAGCTTCAAAATAGCTTAGTTTCTAATATTAACTTGACATTTTTTTGTTAATTTGCCTAATTTAACTAACGTAACAAATTATAAATTTTAATGACTTCACATATTTAACAATTTTTAACAAATTACTTAAAATAACTTTTTTTTATAACTCTTTAATTTTATTAATTTTCTCATATTTCTTATGCTTCTGCATTATTCTCCTCTGGTTGGAAAAGATTTGTGGTAGATTTGTATTCTTTCTCCATTTGATCTTCATAATAAGGAGACAAATCAGCAATGTTGAAAGTGGTAGAAACACCATACTCTCCTGGCAATTCAATCTTATAAGCATTATCATTAATTCGTTCCAGCACTTGAAATGGACCATTTGCTCGAGGAGATAGCTTAACATGGTGTCCAACAGGAAATCTTTCTTTTCTTAAGTGAATCCAACTAAATCACCTTCATTAAATATGGAAGGCTTCTTATGTTTGTTAGCTTGCTTTTCAAATCTAGTAGTTTGCTTAAGAATCTTTTCTCGAACTTCTTCATGTAATTTCTTTATCTGTTTAGCACGTTCTTCAGCATCAGAACTAAATTTATATGTAGTAGGCAAAGGTGTAAGATCCAGAGGAGTTAAAGGACGTTTCCCATACACAACTTCAAAAGGGCATTGCCCAGTTGCTTGACTAATAGAGTTGTTATAGGCAAATTTTGCTTGGGCTAAAATTAAATCCCATTGGCGAATATGCTTTCCAACAAAGCTTCGTAAGAGATTTCCTAAACTTCTATTTACCACTTCAGTTTGTCCATCTGTTTGAGGATGACTAGCAGAACTAAATTGCAATTGAGTCCCCATTTTCCTCCAAAGTGTTCTCCAAAAATGACTGACAAATTTCACATCTCGATCAGAAGTGATAGTTTTTGGGATACCATGAAGGCGAACAATCTCCTTGAAATATAAATCAGCTATATGAGAAGCATCAGTTGTTTTATTGCATGGTACAAAGTGAGCCATCTTTGAGAATCTATCAACCACAACCATAACAGAGTCTTTATTTCTTTGAGTTCTTGGTAAACCTAAAATAAAATCCATACTAACATCTTCCCAAGGAGCTTGCGGCACTAGAAGTGGCATGTATAATCCTGTATTTTGGTGTGTAAGTTTGGCAATGTGACAGGTCTTACATCTTTTAATATGATTGATAACATCTCGCTCTAGTTTAGGCCAATAGAAATTCTCCTTAATAAAAGCTAAAGTCTTATCTCTGCCAAAATGTCCAGCTAACCCGCCATTATGAGCTTCCCAAATAATAACTTCTCGCAAAGAACATTGTGGCACACATAATTGATTTCTTTTAAAAAGAAATCCATCTTGTTGATGAAATTGACGATAAGGACTTTTGGAACTTAGTTTCCATAGTTCTGCAAAATCATGATCCTTTTCATATAACTCTTTTATCACTTCAAAACCAACAAGTTTTAACTTTAAGGAAGAAAGTAATGCATGTCGACGGCTTAGAGCATCAGCAACTCTATTTTGAGTACCGGACTTGTGCTTGAGAAGAAAAGGGAAGGCTTGCAAAAATTCACTCCATGCTGCATGGCGTCGGTTAAGCTTTTGCTGAGAATTCAAATGCTTTAAAGCTTCGTGATCAGAGTATAAGATAAACTCATTAGGTAATAAGTAATGACTCCAATGATCTAAGGCTCGAACAATAGCATAAAACTCCTTATCATATGTGGAATATTTAAGTTTTGCATCATTTAATTTTTCACTAAAAAATGCAATTGGTCGACCTTCTTGGCTAAGAACAGCACCAATTCCAAGATTAGAAGCACAATCAACTTCAAAAATAAGATTAAAATTTGGAAGTGCAAGTACAAGTGCTTCAGTAATTCGTTTCTTTAATTCTTCAAAACTCTTTTGTGCCTTTTCATTCCACACAAAATTATTTCCCTTCATACTTTCAGTGAGTGAAGCTGCAATTGAACTGAAATTTCTTATAAAGCGTCTATAGAATGAAGCTAAACCATGAAAGCTTCGAACTTCATGTAGAGTTTTTGGAGTAGGCCAATTAACAATTGCATCAACCTTACTTTGATCCATTTCAATACCTTGGCTAGAAACAACATAGCCGAGAAAGATAACTTTATCAGTTAAGAATGAACACTTCTTCATATTAACATAGAGTTTTTGCTCTCTAAGTACTTCAAATACTTGTCGAAGATGGGAAATATGTTATATTCTATTTTTACTGTAGACCAAAATGTCATCAAAATAAACAACTACAAACTTCCCAATAAAAGGTCTAAATACTTCATTCATCAATCGCATAAAAGTGCTGGGAGCGTTGAAAAGACCAAATGGCATTACAGTCCATTCATATAAACCATCTCTGGTTTTAAATGCAGTTTTCCATTCATCACCAGGGCGCATTCGGATCTGATGATACCCACTTCTAAGATCAATTTTTGAAAAAATACTGGCACCATATAATTGATCTAATAAATCATCAAGACGAGGTATTGGGAATCGGTACTTGATAGTGATCTTATTCACAGCACGGCTATCAATGCACATACGCCAGGATCCATCTTTCTTAGGGACCAATCAAGCAGGAACAGCACAAGGACTGACACTTTCTCTTACTAACCCTTTCTCCATAAGCTCTTTAACTTGTCGTTGGAGCTCTTCATGCTCTTTTGGACTCATTCGGTATGCAGGCTTATTAGGAATAATTGACCCAGGGATAAGGTCAATTGCATGTTGTATATCCCGCATTGGTGGTAAGCCTGAAGGAATTTCATCAGGTATAATATCAATAAAATCTTTAAGAAGCACTTTTACTTCTTCCGGCATAAATAAAGAAATCTCGTTCTCTTCTACTAACAACAAAAAACATGCTATTTGTGAACTTTGATATGCCCTCTTAAAGTCAGACTTAGTTATTAATGCACTAGTTTCTGGGGATTTCTTTGGGCGATCCTCGAGCTTTAAAGGGCTCAACTTAATTTTCACACCATCTTTAATGAATGAATATGTATTCTTAAAGCCATCATGAGTAGCACGACGATCATATTGCCATGGTTGTCCTAATAAAAGGTGGCAAGCATCCATAGGAACAACATCACACCAAACTGCATCTTCGTATTTTTTGCCAACAGAGAATTGGACAAGGCAACGTTTAATGACCTTTACCTCATTTCCTTTCCTTAACCATTGTAATTTGTAAGGTTGAGGGTGGTCCTCAGTTTGTAGCTTAAGCTTTTCAACCATGTAATTTGAAACAACATTCTCGCAACTCCCACCATCAATGATAACAGTACATACTTTTCCTTTTGCAGTGCAGCGAGTTTGAAAAATATTATGACATAGCCAACTTTCATCTTCGATCATTAAAGAAGTATTAAGACTTCGATGCACAATAAGAGATTCACCATGATCAGCATAGATAACTTCTTCATCTTCCCCATCGAATATAGGTGGTTTTTGCTCTTTAGAAGAATTGTCATCCACTTCTTCAATTAAAGAAATAATTCTCCTATTTGGGCAATCTGCAACAATATGCCCAAAGCCTTGGCATTTGAAACATTTTCTTGTACTAGAATTAACAGGTCGAGTAGAGTTGACATTTTTATTATCTTTAACAATCTCTTTAGAAGAACCAGCCTTTGTTAAAGATGAGAATTTTGAAGTTTGGTTTCCTCGATTAAGAGTATCCTGTTTAAGTTTAATAGGATTGCCAATATTCTTTCTTGATTTTTGTTTTTCCACCTTAATTGCTAAGCGGATAACATCATTTAATGTCCAATAAGGTTGGAGTTGTATAACATCTGCAATTTCATAATTCAATCCACTAAGATAACGAGCAATGGTTTGTTCTTCTGGTTCATGGATGTCACATTTCATAATTAGTTGCTCAAATTCCATGGTGTATTGTTCTACAGTTAGAGAATGTTGTCGTAGATTATGGAATTCATTAAAGGCTTTTTGACGATAGTGCTCAGGAAGATATTTACGTATGAGTACTCGACGCATCTTTTCGCAAGTTTGAATCTTGCTTTTCCATCTCTTCGCCTTTGAGGCTTTATATTCTCCCACCAATTAGAGGCATGTTTCTTAAGCTTGATAGCAACAAGTTTAACACGCTTATCATCAGGAATGTCTTTAAGATCAAAGACTCGCTCAATGGTATGTAACCAATCCAGAAAGTCATCAGGTTGTA
>CATIWJ010046881.1:0-14809 GCA_949640765.1 Croton laevigatus | reverse complement strand
GTTACGGTGGTTTATTCTTTCTCTTACTTGTTGTCGATAAAATTCATAGACTAATATTAACAGACGAAATTCATACTTAACTATATTTATTTATATATATATTAGTCTAATTTTTTTTTTTACAGTCCGTAAATTTAACATAAAAATTTTCACTTAATCTAATATTATTATAATTTGATCCTTTATTCAAGAATTATAATTTTTCGGCTGTTACACTCACATTCTTCCATCTTCAAAAAAATATTATATATAGTAAGGGCCAAAAAATATTTTCCCTATATTCAACCTTGAGTAATAGGGTAGGCATAAAAAACAGCGAACCGTAAACCAAATTGAAAATAGATTAACCGAATAGTTCGGTTCGGTTCGATTTGCAGTTTTGAAAGTCTAAAAACCGATTGATTCAGTTCAGTATTCGAGTTTAAGTGTCTGAGAACTGAATCAAACTGAAAATCGAACTTATAAAATGACGTCGTTTTGTCCTAGTATAATACTTAACCTAAACCTAAGCAGATTCTACTCCTCTCCTCATTTCCAAATTCCAGCTTATCTCAGCAATTACCCTACCCACTATCACCTTCTTCGCCACTCTCTCCCTTTTCATCTCCTCCACCGTTCTCCTCTTCCTTCAAGAAGCCCTGCCTTCACTTATACCACCGTCGGATATCTCCTTAAATATGGTGATTGTTAAGAAGGGAAAAAAAAATCTGGTGATTTCTTTTTTCAGTCTCACTTTGTGGAAACCTTTCGTGCGTATTGCTGCCTGGCCTTCACTTTCACCACCGCCTTCACCTTCTACCAATTATGTACGACGACTCTCAAAGCCAGCTCAGGTGAGTTTTCCATTCTAATTTTAAATTTGACTGTTGATTTATGTATTTGCAATTAAATGTTCATTTTGCATTTCTTTTCACGTGCCTAACATGTGGATTACTTTGCACTTATATGTAAATAAGCATGAATTTAGATATGTATGAGAGTTGTAGAAAATTCTATTTTTTTTAAATGTTTGTGGAGCAGTTTGTTTCAAGTATTAATTGTTGGGGTTGGTATATTTACTTTTAGTTACTTGAACTGAATTGTTTCAAGTATAACATATTTTTGATGTTATACAATTGGGCTACATGTTAATTGTGAAATGTAAGTTTTGAAAATCAAGAGAAACATGTTTTGTTTCTGCAATTTGAGGTGATGGGAAAATTCGGTTTATAACCGAACTGAATTCAGTTTTTCCTTTTGTGGTTTAATTTTTTGCTCCATTTTCTTACATCGGTTTTTTTTTTTTTTCCGATTTGGCATTTTTTGTTTGGTTCGTCCAACTGAACTGAAAATGCTCACCTCTATTTAGTAGCGTGGATAAAAATATAATTTTTCACACTGAACAATTCAAATCTGATTTTGACAAAGAACGAAGTAAGTAAATATATCAATTCAAAGCCCTTAACATGAGCAATCGGAGATGGATTTGGAGTATTTGGCATGAAAAATTACATTTTGACCTCTACTCAAGGCATAAGATGAGAAAAATTATGATTTTGTCATTATTGTTTACAAATAACGCTTTTTTTTAAACGAAAGATCTGAGAGTATAATATCTTAAAAATAAAAGACTAAAAAATAAATTTTGAAAAATAGAAGTAACTGAAAAGATAATGTCTTTTTTAAACAAAAGATCTGATAATATAATATCTTAAAAATGAAAGACTTTAAAATATATTTTAAAAAATAGAAGTATCTAAAATCATATTTATTAAAACATCGAGTATCTAAAGGATAATCTACTTAATAATATGGGAAAAATCCTTATATATCTAGTATTCTTTTTAGGAATTTGAACACATATAGGCCCTTTAAGATTTTTTGGCAAAAAAAAAAGATCTTTTATATTTTAAAGAGTAAAAATAGCTATTTTATTAATTTTTATGAACAGAATATGAATAATTTTTGAATAATTTATAAACAGAATATAAATAATTTATCAAAATTGATTAGACTTTTTTTTTTAAGAGCAACTATTTTTATCCTTATTCTTAAAACGAATTATTTTTTAACTTTAAAACTTGAAAAGCTATTTTTAAATTTTAAAGAGTTATTTATGTGGCTTGCCGTAATATAATGTTAAAACTATATTTAGCTGATTGGAGGGATGGTGTTAAACATGGACTAATTAACATTGCTCACCTGTCTTACATGAGGTCACAAAATACCAACAACGTTTGACCAGCACGCGCAGAACAGAGAAAAGTTGTCCTTGTCAAAGTTGGGCAGCCACAATCCCCTGTCAACGGCCTCATCTAAACCCCTTTTCTCATTGGCTTCCTCCCCTCTCCCAACCCAATCAGATAAGATTGCATACGATTTCGCTTTCTGATGTTACTCTTCGCCTAAGCAGAGAAGGGTAATCCATTTCTAATTATCTCAGAAAATTCGTAAGATTAGAAAAGAAAAATGGCTTCAACGATCTCTACTGCTCCGGTAATTAAAGTTTTCAATCGGAAAAGTTACGTCGGCGTAAGGCCAGCCGATCGGTGCCCCAGGCGTGTCGCGATTGTGAGGGCAAGTGAAAAGCACGATTGGTCTCCGAGGAAGTTGGGAATGAGTGATGCGGAATGCGAATCTGCTGTTGTGGCGGGAAATGTGCCTGAGGCACCTCCTGTGCCGCCTAAGCCTGCTGCACCTGCTGGAACTCCTGTGGTTCCTTCACTTGTGAGTTTTCAAAATTCAGTAATCTCATATTGTGCAAATATAGAAATTTTTCGTTTGTCTCCGTTTAAGCAGTAATGCGCTGCCATATGTTTTTGTGAGAAGCAACGCTAAAATTGCATTTATTACATTCTATTTATCAAACTTACCCTTATGTTAAATGTAATCTTTTTGGTGATTTCCCTCAAAAGCTATGCCAAACTAACTCGCTTTAGAGTCATGGATTCAAGTTTCTATTCAATTGTGTCTGATGCTTGTAATTTTTTGAGATTCTAGTGAAGATATCTTTTGAGGGTTGTTATCGTGCGGATTATGCTTCTAAGTTGGTTTTGTTTATCCTGCTTTGAATGTAACAGCCACTCAACAGGCGCCCTCGCCGTAATCGGAAGTCACCTGCGATGAGAGCCTCATTCCAGGAAACTAGTATATCACCTGCAAATTTTGTGTATCCATTGTTTATTCACGAAGGTTGGCATTGATTGTGCACTTCTGTGTGTATTTTTGTTTTCATGCTTCATTAAAGGCCCTATCTTTAATGGATGGGGTGCCTCTATTAGTAAGGGTGATATAGCTTTTGAGGTTCACAGGTGAGGAGGACACTCCTATTGGAGCAATGCCTGGATGTTACAGGCTTGGATGGAGACACGGACTTGTTCAAGAGGTAATTCATTCTTGCTTAAGTTTCTGTTTCATTCTGCACTTAAAAATAATGATGCTTTTCTTGCTAGAAGACATATTTATTCTGAAGCACTGGATTGTATATTTGGGGATAACTTAAGAATTTTCTTAGTGCTGTATATCCAATAAAAATGACTGCTAGAATTGAGGCTATGATTTCAAATCTTTAACGTCAAAAAGAAATAAGTTGAAAATGAAACACCATATTCATTTAAACGTAAAATTACATGTATGAAGTTTATATTATTGTCTTCATAATTTGGACTGCAGAGTAGTTTTGATGTAATCATCTCTGATACAGGTAGCAAAGGCTCGTGATGTTGGTGTAAATAGCATAGTGCTCTTTCCGAAGGTTCCAGATGGTCTGAAGGTATCCTTCCTGTCAATGTTTTCGGTTTCTGTTTTTGACCACTTGAAGATTTGCTCCTTTATTTTGTATGATTGGTGCTTCTACACTAGCGTCCCACAGGAGATGAGGCATACAATGATAATGGTCTAGTTCCTCGGTCAATTCGGCTGCTGAAGGACAAATACCCTGATCTTGTAGGTCAAAGTATTCAATCTTTAAATTTTATATCTTTTACATGCAATTGAACTTTAGATGATTGTATGTGAGTCTGATAGTTTGTTTAATTGTCAATGTTTCCTTAGGTCATATATACTGATGTTGCTCTGGATCCGTATTCTTCTGATGGACATGATGGTATTGTCAGAGAAGATGGTAAGATATTTATATATTAGTTTGGAATAATAGGGACATATGACATCATCTTATTTGAGCATGTTTTTTGATAGATGTGTTTGCCCGGGTAACTGTACAGTTTAAGTACCTGCTGTTACAGGACATCGTATGTTGACAAGTTTGAATGGCAAATGATCCTAGCTTTTGATGGGATAATTGTTATGAATTGAGTTGCCTTTACATTTTAACAATCAAAGAAATTAACCATCAAGTGGGTAGTTGGGTTTTAAGTTGTTTTGAATAAGGTCTTTGTTTCAGGCTTTGAGCTGTGGGTACATAGAGAAGCAATAATTTTCAGGTCTCTCAATGTTAATTTGTTCTCAAAAAATTTTTTTTTGATAAATCTTATAAATGCAATTAGTTAGCCATTCATTAATTTCATTTAGTTATTGGAATTGAGATCTAGAGAAAAGCTCATGATGCTCTCGTTGTACTTCTTTTCTTCTTGAATTCTGTAACTTTTAACCTTTATCAAAATATTTGCTGGGTCATGTTTGAGTATATATATTTTTCTAATTTCATCATTCACAAAGCATCCAAGTGTATGTTTGTGGACTATGAATTACTGATTACTGTCTGTACATGACAGGAGTTATAATGAATGATGAGACAGTGCATCAACTATGTAAACAAGCTGTTTCTCAGGTAATAGCAGTCATATTTATGCAATAGAATTCACTAGTCTCAATTAATATCAATTATTTATTTATAAATTCTAAAGCTACCAGTCTTGTTGAGGTTTTCTGATAGATAATGATTCAATTAGGTTGTGGACCTTGTGGTGATCCAAATGCTAAGAAATCTCCTTTGTATTTGAATTCAACACCCAATATATATTTGAATAGTTTCTAAGTACTTGGATTGCCTATGGTTCAATCTTTCCTTTATAGATTTGGTTGATCATCTGTAGCTCGTTATCCTTGTTGGAGGCTCTAACTTCACTTTTACTTATTAGGCAGTTTATTGGTATGCATAAAATTAATATATTGCCTCTAATAGAAGCTGCTTTTGTCATACCTTATGTGAACAGGCTCGAGCCGGGGCAGATGTTGTTAGCCCCAGCGATATGATGGATGGTCGTGTCGGAGCACTTCGTGCGGCACTTGATGCTGAAGGCTTTCAGCATGTTTCAATCATGTCCTATACGGCAAAGTAATTGAATTATATAATTTTTCTTCAAACATTCTATGCGAAGTTAATATCTTTTTTATGTGCTTGCTGATACACTGCTGCTACACAATCCCATTACTGAAATACTAGTAGTTATATTGCTGCAACTATGGTTCATAAACCTTGATGTGTCATGCATCAACAATCACTTCTTACTGTATACATATTGATAATTTTGTGCTAAAATTGGAAGATGAGAAGAATAAGTATTTAATGCTAGGACACTTGAGAGTTAGGTATGGGAGTATAGCTCACGTAGAACTTACGGAGTCACCAAGAAAATGTGGGAGGTAAAATTTTGGTGAATTTTCCAAAATGTCTATCTCCAAAAACTTTGGTGAATCTTATTGATGTATAATAATAAGAATTGATGGTGAGATTTCTCTTGTTCTGTGATGCTGAGACCCACCTCTGTGTTAATGATCTTGGTGATTTAAAAATAATTAACTTATCAGTTCTATCTTCCACGTGGGTGGGATCTAACGTCAATTGCTCTTTCTGATGTGTTAACTCAGGTATGCTAGTTCATTTTATGGTCCATTTCGAGAAGCACTGGATTCAAATCCGCGGTTTGGTGACAAAAAGACGTATGAATTATATAAAAAAAAAATTAAAATGTTTGGTAAATTTGTGCAAAATATTTCTGATTCTAACTATTGCATTTTGGTCTTGCTTTTCCCAAAAGGTATCAGATGAACCCAGCAAATTATAGAGAAGCTCTAATTGAGGCCAGTGCAGATGAGTCAGAAGGAGCTGACATCCTTCTGGTTGGTATTGCTTTCCTTAAAGGTTACTAATAGTGGCAAGCTCAGGCAATCATATCATATTGACATTAAATTGACCTGCAATACAGGTGAAGCCAGGTCTTCCCTATTTGGATATCATAAGGCTTCTCAGAGATAAATCTGCTTTGCCCATTGCTGCATATCAGGTAACTGGTTTCATATAAAAATCAACTTACAAGACCTGATTTTCTTTTCTCATCTCTAAGTCTTAATTTTAGTTTTTATCTAATTATTATTGTTCTCTAAATCTTAATTTTAGCTTCCTAAGATTATTGTTTCCCTCCATACTCCACAGAAATTAATTTGTGTTAGATGATGCTGTAGTTGCTTTCTTACTGTCTAGTTTTGAGTAAGGGCTTTAGCATCTTCTGCACACCAAATGCGCATTTTGCCTCTAAAACAGAGCTAAAATTGAAATTTGATTTACATAGCTCACCTAAATAGTTTAGGAGGAAGGTTTTGATTGAGTTTTCAGTGTATATTGCTGGCAGATGCATACTCTTCACAAAATTAGACACTGTTGGCTTTTAAATTCTCTGGTTCATCAAGGAACATATTCATGTCCCCTGTCATTTACATCCTGCACGTTTTTCCTATGTTGACTTGTTTCTCTATTTTTTTGTCTCTTGTAATATTATAAATTCAGGTGTCGGGTGAATACTCAATGATTAAAGCTGGTGGGGTTCTGAAAATGATTGATGAAGAAAGGGTTATGATGGAGTCCCTGATGTGTCTCCGACGAGCAGGTGCTGACATCATTCTAACTTATTTTGCTCTACAAGCTGCTAGATGTTTATGTGGTGAAAAGAGATGAGTTTTGACTGTTAATTGACGGGTAAAACACAAAATTCTCTCTCTTTTTTGTTTGTAAGTGTAACATTGGTGTAAAGTAGGAATCTGAATTGGTGTGCTTAATAAGTTAGTTTCCACGTACATTCTGTAGTTGAGAAGCATGAGGAATGAAAAAGATGCAAACTTAGAATAGCAAATTACGTGCAGAGGATTATTGTTTATTAAAATAGTTGCACTGATTGAATTTGATTTACCAGGTATTGACAAAACAAGAGAATTCAATTAAGTTAAGGCTAATTTCCCATTAATTGAAGAACGTGAAACACAGTTGCAAAATTGCAACTACAGCTAGGACCACCTCTCTCCTTCAACCTTTATACAAGAAAGGGACACCTTTCCCTTCCCTTCTTCTGGACCTCATCTCATATCCCATAAAAACAACAATTAAAGCAGAAAAATGAAGAGAGGCTGAGCTGGATTTGTCATACCAATCTCTTGCCCCTCTTAAACAGCAGGTCTACTTCATATCTCCTAGTTGAACAAAAAAAGAATTCTAAACCCATTAGCCATGTTCAATAAGGTACCTTTCTGCAATAGCTGCATGGGTTGCGGCTCCAAAAGGAAGAGCATCTTCATCGATCATGAAATAGGGAGAGTGACCTGTGTGTATTGACCCTAAAGTCTCATTCCTTATGCCTATGTAGTAGAAAGCGGCAGGAACTACTTGTGAGTAAAATGAAAAGTCCTCTGCACCCATCATCGGAGGCACCACCCTGAAATTTGATGAACCTAATAAATCACTTGCTACTTTCTTTACATGTTCATACATGTTGTTGTTGTTTACGGTAGGTGGGTAGATTGTGTACTCTTGCTCGAAGAAGTCTACTGTTGCAGAACATCTGAAAACACTTGCCTGTTCCACAATCACCTGTTTTCAGATTATGGCATCTAACGTTAGCTCAGACAGAAGCAGGGTTTCATATTATAAATAATGTTATTCTTTTAAATTTGGGATAAAATTGAAGAAACCTCATCGATGCGTCGAAGAAGTTGGTAGAAGCTGGAGTTAGAGAAAGCTCTGAAGGTGCCACCAAGCACAACAGTGTTTGGTATGATGTCTAGATTATTACCTCCATCCATTGTAGTGACAGAAACTACCTGAATATTACCTTTAGAACTTGCATCAAACACATTGGGGATGGAAAGAAAAGAGAGAAAGCGGAATGAGGAAAAGAACCTGAGAGTCAAGTGGATTTGCTTCGCGAGAGACGATGCTCTGTAAACTGATAACAGCAGCAGAAGCTGCCAAAATGGGATCGACAGAATGGTGTGGGGTAGCAGCACGACCCCTTTTGCCACTAATTACTGCTCGAAAGAACCCACAACCAGCTAGCAAAGGACCTGGCCTTGAACCAATAATGCCAGTTGGGTGTTCATGGGATACATGAACAGCAAATATGGCTTCCACATCTTCTAAGGCTCCATCGGCTATCATTCTTTTGGCACCATTCCCAGCTTCTTCTGCTGGCTGGAATATCAATATTACAGTTCCCTGATATACCAATCCAATTATAATAAGTATTTTGAAGTTTTGATAATTACAAATTTAGAACATAAACAAAATATTTTAAACTTAATCCTGAAATAATTGAAATATCGATATCAAATGTTCTGTCAGAAAAGTGCCTTTTTAAAGAGAAGCACTGCAAGTGCAAACATGCCCACTTTGTACACTTTTCTTTTAAACACAGACTACAAATCTATATTCAAAGATGGATGGCTCAACATTAATTGAATAAATAATTAATCAGAAATAATGCCAGTTATTATGAAATCAAATCCTTTTATTAGACCAAGAAATTTCAAATCTCATTTCAGTCACATGGTCTATTATATTGACTTTTATTCAATGTCTCCAGCAACCTGTCAATATAATTTCAAAACACAGAGCATTTAATGCATAATTAATTATCACTCAAATTTTATACTACTAAATTCTCCAGAAATACATACTAATTGTGTTTTTAAAGCAAAATAGATTCTCGGGACCAAATGTGTTCAGTGCAGTACAGTAATAAGATGGAGAGATGAAAAAAAAAAAGGTAGTATTTTTATTACTAGTATTCACCCATTGGCCAACAGAAGTTGTACACCAAAGATGCATTTAAGATGTGAGTGGATAAGTATCTTTTTTGTTTTGAGATAAATTATCTATTTGCCACGTGTGTGGTTGTACCTGCGTGCGAGAAAGATTCCAAAGTTCACTAACTTCCAAAATTTAATTTAACACACAACATTATAATATTAGTGGTTAGTGTTACACATTATGATGTGCTACAACCGCTATTATTATTTTTATTGTCATATGAAAATAAAATAATATGCTATTACTATTCACCAACCCTACAAAATAATAAAATAAGACAAATTCACTTTTTTATAATTAAAAAAAGTACATATATATATATATATATGATAGGAAAAAAAATTAAAAGAGAATCATTAGGATTTTAATTCTGAATCAATATATTGTATTGAATATGGTACATAAAATAACCAAACCCACTTGCCTTAGCTTTTTATGTTAATTATTATATCTTCACTCCAAATGTGAAAAACAAAACATCAAATCAAAATAAGCCTACGGTTCGGTTTGTCAGTTTCGGTTAATCCTAGCCACCCTACCCTATTGATTGTTACTTTTGTGAATATACACAAAACCAAATTTCACTCTCTTTTTCTGTTTTTTTGCTAGCCTGAAGAAACATTTGTATTTTGGTTGTTAAGGGTCACTTTCCTCATGTTTATATATTTCATTATCTTTTAGCCAAAACTTATGCCTTTCGACTTGTATTTTCAAAAAAGATCAGCCTTTCAATTTAGATATTATTTTACATTCTCTGTTTTTTAAATAATAAGATTTTAGAGTAAAATTTCATTTTTAAATAATTAAAACTTTTAATATTTTTATTAAATTATGTCATTTATCTTGTAGTATATATAATTTATTTTTAACAAATATAGAGTGTATTTTTTATATTGAAATTATTTTTTATATTGTATAGATATAAATTATTATTTTTAAAATAAAATTATGTTAAAAAGTAAGAGTAAATAATAAAATTATCAATCAATAAAAAACGAAAGTATAACTTAAAATTTTGAAATTTTTTTTTAAAAAAAAAATCTTCAAATTTGAAAATACGTTTTTACTTTTTAGACTTTGTTTTTTTCAAACATAAATGGTACTACCTCCGTGTTTTCAGGTTCTTTACGTTTCTGTTTTTAGGTGTGTTTTTCATTTTTTTACGTTTCTATTTATAATAAGTTTTGTAATTATTTATTATTATTTTTTTATTGATATTGATGAAAAAATAAATTTTTTAGAAGATTGGTAATTATTTATTATTATTATTATTTTGATATTAGTGAAAAATTAATTTTATTGATATTGATGAAAAGTAAATATAAAAAAATGAAAAATACGAAAATAATATTTCCTTTTTAGACCTAATGACATATACTTATACGCAGGGGCAAAAGCTAAAATAAATTAGTAAGTTATGAGATTTGTCTTTTAGCTAACGCACTTAATTATAGGCATTTATTGTGCTCAACGGATTCAAATTTTTTTAATCTTTAATTCTATTCAAGCACATAGAATTAAAAAAAGTTGAGAGCTTGAAGCATCTACCTACAATTACCTACAACGGTGTTCTGTCTTAAAAGCTCTAATTCCAATAATAGTGAATCCGTATGACTTTTGTGGATAGTAATTTACTGGGGCCAAATGAGAAAAGTTGACCAATTCAATTATTATTACGGACCATATACATGTGCAACGACCTTTTATTTTTTGAAAATTCAAGTTAATTATTTACTCCATATTTAAAACAATCAAGTTTTAGGATAAAATTTTATTTTTAAATAATTAAAATTTTTAATATTTTTTTTAATTATAATAATTATATCTTTTATTTCATAATGGATATAATTTATTTTGAATGTATGTATGGCCAATGTGAGTTGTTATTTTTTAATATAAAATAAAAAAAATTATTAAAAAAAATAGTAAAATCTCAATTAATAAACAATGACATTACTATTTTTTTTCAAGTATGAGTGAAATATAAAAATTAAGATTGAGACTTATTTTCATTATGAAAACTTTCAGAATTTTTTAAAAAATAGATATTGGTAAAAAAAAAACCTGCTACGATGTCCACAAAAATTGTCATTTTTTGGAAAATGATTATGCTCATACTGAAAAGACTAATTTGTATGGAAAATTAATCAATTTACTGAAAATTGAAAATTTTTTGGAAAATAATTAGGCACAAACTCAAAAGACTGATTTTTCCACCTAATTTGTGTGGAAAATTAATTAATTTACTAATCATTTAAATGACTAAACTAAGTTAATATATAAAAATATAATTAGTTAAGTTTTCTTGTTATTTTGGGGGAAAAATTAGAATATATATATTTGAGAATACAAAATTGAGAGCATGAAAATCATAAATCTACCCTTCAAAATAAAACAAAGGGTAAAATTGAAATTATAATCTATTTCCAAATTTAATTTGCTTGCTAAATTGTAAATAATGTGATTTCAAAAAGAGAGAGAGAGAGAGAGAGAGAAGAAGAAGAAGAAGAGAATATGTATTTAAGAAAAAAAGGAACCTTCAAAAGCAGTTCACGGCTCTTCAAGATCTTGGCAGCACCTAACAACATTGCAACATGGGCATCATGCCCACAAGCATGCATTCTCCCCGCCACTTTACTCTTATGGTCCCATTCTACAGCTTCCTGTTTAGTCAAAATTAGTTCATCATTAGCATAATTCAATTCAATCTCAAAATTTTAAAAGAAATGGCTAATTTGTTTCAACTAACAATTTGACCTACAAAGGAGCAAAGGCAACTCCTCATCCACTAAACAAATTGAAAAGGGACCTAATGTCAGAGAATCTATGTAGATTCTTCTTTTATATTGTCATTATTTTCAGACAACCTTAAATTTCGCATCCCAACATTCCCATAATTTATCATATGCCAGATCAGATTACTGTCATCATAATATATTCGAATACATAAGACAAAGTATTAAGTACACCTCTTTTTTTATTTTGATAGTATTTTTTCCCCCAAATTTCGATAATATATTCGAATATAAATACTTTTACAATATGAAATTTAAAATAAAAATTAATATAAATTACTCAATGTTAAATTGAAAACTTCTCCCTTTTTATTGTTCTTCCTCATAATTCCTCAATAAGCAATTAAGTCATGACTTAACAATAAGCAACACAAAACACCATTTCCCTTCACGAGCACTTAGAAATAGTCTTCTTTTTTACTTTATTACATTTTCAAAATCCAAACGAATAAAAATAAATTTTTTATTAAAAAAAAGGGATAAAAATATTTTTGAAAAATTGTTCTTAAAAAAACCCATGCATACTCATATCACACATACACATGACAAGAATAGTAACACAACACATAAAAAAATAAAAGTGTCCCAAACAAAAGGAATTTGACTAAACCTGAATAGGGAGAGCATCCATATCAGCTCTAATAGCCACAAACGGAGGCCCGCCGGAGCCGATCCAAGCCCGAATACCCGTTTTAGCTAAAGGATATTTATATGGAATATCCATTTTATCTAACTCGTTCCTAATTAACTCACTAGTTTTAACTTCTTCAAAAGCCAACTCAGGATTTTCATGAATCTTTCTCCTAAGAATTTTCAACCAGTTAACTGTCTCCGGCCGTCGTGCGAGTTCGAGAACCGCGTCGGAACAGTATTTTGTCCATGTATCGCAGGCGGTGGAAGCTTTCCTAGGCCGGGATGCCGATTGGTTTTTGAGAGAATTTAAAGACTTGGGATTCAAGGAAGTTAAAATTGAAGAAGGAGAATAAGAAGATGAATATTCAGTGTTCTCAGAAGAAGGAGAAGAAGAGGCTAATAAAATAATATGATTAGAAATAGTTAGTGTAATTAAGAGTAATAATAAGAAATTAGTTTTAGAATTCATTATGAGAAGGAAAGAAGGAAAAGGAGAGGGGAGTTGCAGAGAAGAAAAGTTGAGAGAGAGAGAGAAAGTGAAGTGAGAAGCGTGAGAAGGGGAAGAGAGAAGAAATAGAGCATGTGGGATAAAGAGCGAAGGAAATAGGGCACGTGGGGGAATATGGACTTGAGATGTAAATTATTGAGAATACAGAGAGCAGAATAGAATAGAGGAGGGGAAGTGATTTTAAGGCGTCGAATCGTAAAAATGGGGTCCACCACTTGCAGGAGCCCTTTTCATTTATGGGACGGACCAATTCACTATCCTCTCTCCTCTCCCCTCTTTTCCTCTATTTCAGGTAAACTTTTTTTTTCCCAAATTAAATTGAATTTAGTCATTTAATTAGGCATTAGTTTTTATTATTCTGAAATCCAACTTTCAGTTTTATGGAAGTCTATTTAATTTCCTTTATTTTAATAATAATACTACCTTCCTGTTTTCCATTTTTTTACATTTACTGTTCACCAATACCAATAAAATTAATTTTTCACCAATATTAAAATAAAAATAATAATAAATAATTACTAACCTTCTTAAAAACTTACTTTTTCACCAATATCAATAAAAAAATAATAATAAACAATTACAAAACTTACCATAAATGGAAACGTAAAAAAATGAAAAATACACCCAAAAATGAAAACGTAAAGAACATGAAAACACGGAGGTAGTAATTTTATATGGTGTCAAATGAAAAATGGTTTAAAAATATCTAAATAAAAAACCTAACAACAAGCTGTAAGTTTGATTTGATTTGATTAGCGTTAAACCTTTAGTAAACATTATATTGATTCTTCTTCAACTTGAATTTTTCCATTACTCATTTGCATTTCTCTTCATTTTTCTTATTGTATGTGAAGGAAGGAAAAGGGGAGAAAGAAAATTAAGAGTGGATTTTATTTTGGAATTTTCAAAATCCTCATTAGGGAAATTAGAAGAAAAATATCTAATATTGAGAGAAGTTGACCTCTTGTATTTGATTCTTTCAAGCTACATTTGGTTGTCAATTTGACGCCATGGCGGGTTGTCTCCAGTTGTACAACCTATGAAAAATATTGTCTGCAATTTTTGTGATCTATATTATTTGGTTCGATGCATTGGATCTCTCCATAATTTAAAAAAAAAAGAATTGAAAACAAGCGAATAAGATATAAATTGATTAAAATTTGTTATTTGCTCTCTAACTTTATTTTATTTTGAACCAAATGGAATGAGAGAAAAATAAATAGTACTACAAAATTTTCTATTAAGTTTTGAACTTCCGTCACTTTCCTTCCGTTTTTTACACACTCACCATAATAAATGTAAATGTTTTTTTCATTATAAAATACATTTGAAAGTTCCGAAGTTTGATTAGCCTCAACAGAGGCTTGATATTGGCCTTATATAGACACTGAAGCCCCAATTTTTTCACATCCAATAGAATTCATTGGACTTCGCGAATTTTAGGGCCCAATCGTCAACTGGATTTTCGGAGTCCAGCAGCCCAGCTAGACGAGGGGGTTAAGATCGAGACAAAAGGTCGAGGTCGATATGACGATCTCTCATTCTACTAAGGTGATCATGTTTTCTCTGTAGGCTAAAGACAACCTTACTTTGCGTTCAAATGGGAGCAACCTCCCCTAGACACATGTAAGGTAACCACTCCTTTCAAGAGGCCCCAAATTTTAGAAGATGCTTACAACATTAAAATTTAAAACTATTTTAAATCCTAAAAATTTATTGTCATAACTCGAATTAAATGCGCAAGGCAACAATTGTAAGGCCAATTTAGATACTTAGAGCATCTCCAATGCAACACTTTCTATTAACTTATGTGCCATACATAATAGAAAATGTGAGAAGAAATGTACACAAATATCT